>JAIPRM010005706.1:0-20029 GCA_025469315.1 Stegophylla sp. TES_Ste_2020 | reverse complement strand
TACATGTTAATACATTTTTAGTGTATATTTCAATAATACATTAATTGAATAAATGCATGCATATTTCGTACGTTTTAGTGCATATAATTCCGGGTCTGATATTTTTTTTTTCTTATATTATTAACTTGCTTCGTTCAGAATCGTTTTACTGAAGAAATGATTTATCGTTTCTTTAAAATTTAATACGCCCGTCAAGAGAATACCACCCGTCGTGCGAAGTATGTCCGGCTTTTTTTATATTTAGACTTGAAAACTTAATATGGTCTCACTGACACACATGTCTAATTTATCGAAAATCGTTTGTCACCTTTTTCTGTAGAACCGTTTGAAGTTAGAATTTCGACGAAATTCGTTAGTTTTACCTAAAATTGCACACATTAACGTACATGAAAGAAAATGAGCTCCACTAATTTTTTTGAAACTTAGTGCCTAGTTAGTGAATTTCATTACGAATATTTTAGTGTAATAAAATTTTGAGCGAACAAAGAATTAAACATTCTACAAGGGTTTGATTGAACAAAAATCTGAGAAAGTACGGACAAAGGTAGGTTTTTCGCTTATCTTATCTAATGTATTTTTCGACGCTATTGAATACGATATACTCGTGGCGCTACGAAACCGCCAGTCCGTCGCCAATGCAATTCGTAATTTCAGAACTATTTTTCCCTAATATAATTGTTTTTATTATTAATACTTAATAGACTGGTATGGCTATTGTGTTTACAGAGTGATCGTTTTTACATATTTACTAATAAATAGAGGAATACTATACAGTTTCAGTGTATATAATAATATTATAACATTCATGATAACATTCACCAAGAAAATTATTTTATTTATTTAACTATGGAACCTTGATGAACTTTGATGAAAAAAATGTTCGAAAAATGTCCAAACTTTTTTTTAACATTTTCAAAATTTTCTTGCGCCAAAATCTTTTTTATAGGATTTTCTATCTATGTTTAAATTTTCATAAAATTCTGATCAAAAAATTATGGTTTTCGAGTCGTTTTTGTCAAATTTTGGGTAGTTTTTTCCAAAAAAAAACATTGAAGAATTGAGAAATTCAAAAAATGACCTCTCTAAAGTACAATCTAGAGGCGAATCGGGTTTCAAAAAGTTATTGATCGAAACTTATGGACAAGTATTTCTATATGAAAAGTTGTACACAGAAAAAAAAAAATAAACATCATTGTAAAAACACTAGCTTCTTCACTTCGCTCAAAATCTAAAACAGGTATTTGTAAAATTGAAAATATTAAGTAAACCTCCACTGATCATCGATGGAGGTTTATACCCCTTTCATTAACTACTACTCAGCAGCTTCCCACTTACTTTCATAGTAATATTTGTAACCATAAGCTTAGCGAGACTTTTTGTTCAGATTATATATAAATCCTGTACATTAAATAATGAGTCATGGCCTTGAAAAATTTAATAAATTAAATTGTTAAGAAATGTATTAACCCTAATTATAATTATAACTAAGGTGCGTCCAAAACTAATTTATTTTGTTTATAATATATATCTTTCACTCATCGCTAAAACACTAGAAGATACTTCAACTTCAGAGTCCTGTAACTCAAATAATATTTTCGTCCTTCTTGACGTTCCAAGTTCCACAAAATACTGTTGATAAATCATGTATTTTGAAAAAATTTTTTAGGAGCTAAGCAAGTATTGAAAAACGAAGAATTGTAGTTTTACTATGCACTGTTCACCATAGGTATGAAGAAAGCATATTTATGGGGGGGAGATAAAGCATTTAATTTAGTCTCCCTTCTATTGTTTTTTCCAATCAAGCACTGAATATAATAATAAATTTGTAAATATACTACTCTATTAATTGTATCATCACGATGAGTAGTATAATATAATAAAATAGGTACTGATAAAAAAAAAATTCATTTATATTAGTTATTTTTTTGTAATAGTTACTATTCATATGTAATCGTATTCTCACGCATCAATTATTACGAAACGCGCGTATTACAACATCGTTTCATTACAGTGTGGTTTGGCGTGTTTCATGTGTAGTGTAATGTATTCCGAATTCGGCATTGACAACTGTGTCGCCTTGGTTTCACACAGCTTAGGGGGGGGAGTAGAGGGGAAAACGAAACACTCCCGCCGCGTTTGAACATTATGTGTCCGGGTGTCCGCCTCCAGCGTGGGACGGCCGGTCACTGAACTACAATAATAATAAAATATGATATACTGTAAACAGTTCAGCTTCAGTGCGGCGGGCATTAAGTTCGAATTACGCGAGGATCGCTTTCTGTGTTGTTATCGTTCCGCGATCTGTAATCAACACAGGCGATGGAAATGAATAATATGACAATAAAATTATAAACATATTACGAAATATAATTAGTAATAATATTATATTGTGTTGTGGGACCCTCGTCGTCGTGGTGTAAACCATTAGAAACAGATGTGATAATAATTTTTTAGTCATTCAGGTATTATTTTTATATAAACACAAAATCTTAAACAAAATAATAATGTAATAATAATAATAATAACCATTAGACACTATCGTGATTATTATCTAATATCTCATTGTACTTTATCACTTTTACACTTTACACTCAATTACCGAATTGGTTTTAATAATATTTGTATGTACATAATATTATATTAAATTTATATACATATTATATTCAATTACGTCATAAGTTTCATCGAAATAACACTGTTAGTATCATTTGTTACGCGCTCACACCTACTTTGTTTAATGACGTATCGATAGCTAGTCTGCGATTATTGGCATTGGCGAGAATATATTATAATACACCGTAATTATCATTAGTATTTATTGTTCGCGTGAGTGGACTGGACGTTCGTGATTGAGGAATTATTATCCTTGTTTGAGATAAACAACGCGTAGGTAATGTGCTGATTATATTTCATCTCTTTAACTAATATTATTTTGCACTATTTCAGTGCTAATACCTATTTTACAATTTATATTATTAAAATGTATGTGTGTATTTATTAACAATATTTTGTCTTAATTTGATGAAGGTAAGTGTATATTTCTCACAGGTCAGTAATTACTAATTAGTATGCTTCGCAATAGTGCCTAGTGCATAAGTATAAAAGTTTAATTCCGTTGATATTTATTCAGTCATTGAGTAATGAGGCTTACTTTTTTTTAAATAAAGGACAAATTAATATTTAGGGAGCATATTTTATCTTGTATCAAATGTATACAATTTTACTAGGTATTTTACAATTTTACTACCTACCTACCTACATCTTTTTTCATATTTACATAATTTTTACTAACTATTAGATATCTATTAGGTTTAGGTATTATTATTTTCTCATTAATTATAGTGCTTTTGTTCTAAAAATATTAATAAATACAATAATTAAGTACAACATTAAAGCCTTTGGTGATAATAAGAGGATAGAGCGAATAGTTACTAACAAATTTGAAAAATATTGGTAATAGAAATAGGTAATAACTAAAAGGTAAATTGGAGTTGAGAAAATTTATTTTATTTACAACATTTTTTTCTAATAAAATATTTATATAAAAAATTTTGTACTTTTGTGCCAAAAACTAGACCTGTTAGGGGAAAAAATTGAATTTTTAATTATTCATGGTTAGTAGGTAGGTACCTACCATACACAATGTGTTTATAATTTTGCCATAAATAATATAATATTTGTTGCGCTATTAATTTATTAGTTATAAGCAATTTATTAATTTAATAACTAGCCTTTTACCTAAAAACATGTATTTGGAATACAGTTCATTTATATTAAGAATGTTAACCATGACTTCTAATTTATGTAAATCAGATTTGTGTATTTTACCCCATACTACAATTACATAGACCGTGCTATCATAAAATACACCATTTTTAGATTATTTCTATTCAAAATAAATTTTAACAATTTAAATTTTAAAAAGTAATGTAAAGCAAAGATACATAATGTATAGACAAGGAAGCCAGATATACTTCGCTCCAATGGGTCAGATACTCTTGACGGATGTGTTGAACAATACAATTCTAAACAAAGTATAAAACTACAAATAGTATAAAGAATTATATATTATTCTAATTTTCAACACACCCACCAAGAATATCTGACCCAAGGAGCAAAGAATATTTATGGTTTGAAGCATGCCCAGCTTTCTTGTCTATACTTTACTTATCTTTAGTTTACTTTTTTTTTATCCAATGAATAAAGAAAACATTTAATGAAAAAAAAATGTTAGAAAAAAATGTCCCAAATTTTTTTTTTACATTTTCTTGCTTCAAATTATTTCTTATATTATTGTCTATCTATGTTTACATTTTCATAAAGTTTGTATTGAAACAAAGATAGTTTACGAGTCTTTTTTGCCAATTTTGGATAGTTTTTCCCAAATTTTGAGAAAACAATTGAGCATTTTGAAAAATTACCTCTCTAACCATTTTAGTTAACCAATTAACTTTTGGATAAGTATTTCCATACAAAAAAGTGTTCACTGAAAAAAAAATGTAATAATAAATAAAAATCATTGTAAAAACACTAACTTCTTTTATTCGCTCAGAGTCTAAAACAAATGTTCTAATAAGTGAAGAAATGTAATTAATATGCTTATTCCATATCAAATGTTCATCAATAATCACACCTAAATATTTTATACTTTTATACTTGATGTTTTTTATATAAGTTCATAACTTTTACGGTTAATAGGATTCTCCCAAATGGATTGTGATTATTTATCTCTTCAATATATATATATATATATATCCAAGAACAGTTGCTTTTGGTATATAAAAATTTACTCTAGCTGGTTGGCTATGAATATTGTCTATTCTAGTATTTTAAAACCTTTAATAATACAAATTTCTAATTTATATAATGTGTTGTATGACTAGCTAAATCAAAAGCCTTTTTAAATGTAAAAAGATTCCAATCACTTGTAACAATCTTAAATATTTACGAATATAATTTGTAACAGCAACTAAAGTATCAGTCGTGAATTCTTCATTAAAAATCAAACTTATTTTTAGAAAAAAATTTATTTTAATTTTTAAAAACACAGACATAATTTGTACTATGGGTATTCTTTGCTCCTTGGGTGGGATGCTCTTGGTTGGTATATTGAATTTTAAAGAGACCATAAATTATTTCTTCAATAAAATAATTCTGAGCAGATATTTAATTAATATACTATAATAATAATTGACAATGAAGTTGTATTTAACTAATGTTATTTAATAATTTTGGGTACTCGATAATTGTGTGTGTGTCAGGTAGTACATTTTAATGTTTTTTACCGGAACTAAATTTCACATTTTTTTTTTTTTTGTTTATACAGTTAAATAAAATCCATTTTGTTTCAAATGTTCAGTAATAACACAAATAATATTTATTTAATTACAAAGTAATGCATTTTCATTTTTATTTATAGTAAATTGTTTATAGTATTTAATATTTATAGTAAATTTTCCGTACTTTTTCAGATATCTTACAAAATAATGAGATATTTCCAATTATTTCAAAGTTTTGTACTTACCTCAAAACTTATCAAATGTTTTTAAATATTTTAAATATGCACATGACTGTTTTTAGTTATAGGTGAAAGTTTCAATTTTCTATCTCCATTATTATTTAGGTTATGTTAAAAACTACAATTGAATTTATGAAAATTTAGGTAATGACGTATTTTATTGTTTTTTGTCAATTATTTTAGAATAGTTTTTACATGCGTTTAGAAAAAGTATTGAGAATTTTGAAAAATTACCTCCAAAAAATACCAACCAGATAACATTTCTAACATGTAGAGTTACTAACCAAAATTATTGGACCAGTATTTCTACCTGAACTTGTAACTTCATACTTACGAAAAAAAAACACAAATTTGTAAAACCAAAACATTCATTGCTTCGCTCTGAATCTAAAATATATTTTGATTAAAATGAAGTTTTTTTTTCATTCATTTTATGCTCTTTAATGTAATATGGTTTGCACCACATAAAACTATAACAGCTCTTTTTTTACACACAAACCATTTTATAAATAAATATTTTTCTAAATTTTTATTAAGAACATTTTCAATATTGTAAACATTTCATACTTAAAACTAGGTGCATTCTGTTTATATACAAAATAACCACGGCTGTAATATAAACCATATTATATAGCACTTTCAGACTACTACAATTATTTTATAATTTCATTTTATATTTCATAAATAATTATTCATAGTTGATTTTTTTATCTTATTTTTCATGAATATACTTAAATATTTTGAACTATATGTTTATAGGTACTCTTATATTTTATGCTTCATATTATAAAGCAAAACAATAATACAGGAAAATAATTTTATGGAGGGGAGTAATAACTCGTAACCTCTTTCCTGTATATGTTTCTATAAATTTTAATTAGGCTATATACCCCATAGATTCATGATTGGTTCTTTTTCTGGTGTGTGATAAATTTTGTTATAAAATATGTTATTTTGATTTATGTTCTCACGTTTTTAACAATTAATAGTAAATTTTATTTTTTCAAAGATTTATTACTAGTTCTATAAATGAATTTATGAAGGAGGAAATATTTTATTTTATTAAGTATGTATTACAATGCAAGTTGATATTTTTAAAATTCGTGTTTAAAATGACCTACTGCATTTATGTTCATTTTCTCTTGAAAGTACTATATTAAACCCTCCTCAAAATACATTTTTGTGTACTTGCTTGCGTTTAATGTATATTACCTTAACAACAAGATTACAAAATTGTGTTAAGTTAGTACTTGTAAGCAAATTACTATGGTTTTTTATATTTTCAAATGAAATTGGAAGTTCATGTGTTAAAAAGTAATATATTTTTTATTTATAATAACTATTTTTAATGTAAATAAAATAATTTGGTTTTATACTTTTCTCACTTGCAAGTTATAATTTACATAACTGATTATTTGTTGGTTGTAATATAAACTTAATTTCAATTTATACTTATGTATATTTCTGACATATTTTATTATTTTTTTTCACTTACAATAATTGACTTTTTGTAAGAATATATATTTAAAAATCTTTTTATTATAGTTGGAATATAATTAGCTTTTAGGTGCATAAAATTGATTTATTATTAGGTTTATTTTTGGAGTACATAAAAATTCTTATAAATTCTATTATTTGCATAAAATATACCTACAATTTAAGTAATCATTTCTAATAAAGCAATCAAACTCAAAATAAAAAAAAATGTTGTAACTAAAACCATTTTTATTGTGTGATTTATTTTATACCAATATTTATAAATTTCATTTTATTAACGTATATCGAATAAAATTCACTAAATTTTTTCAAATGTCCAGTAATAATCCAATACTATTAATTAATAAATAATTAATATTTAATTATAAATTAATTAAATATAAAATTTGTAAAATGTTTTTGAAAATTTAATTAAATGTGTGCATAACTATTTTTAGTAGTTGGTAAAAGTTTCAACTTTCTAGTTACATTATTTTTGAAGTTGTTACAAAAATAAAATTGAATTTATGAAAATTTGGGTTACGACGTTTTTACCATTTTTTTTTCAATTTTTGGGTAGTTCAGGGTGGCGCTTAGAAAAAGTATTGAGAATTTTGAAAAATCACCTCCCTATATAGTACCAATTAGACAAAATTTTCGATCTATAGAGTTACTGATCAAAACTCTTCGAACCAATATTTCAACCAGAACTTGTTAATACATACATACGTAAAAAAAACACAGATTTCTAAAATCAATACATTCTCGCTTTTGCTCAGAAGTCAAAATCTAAAAGATGATAGGTATCTACTCATTTTAAATATATAGCGACTACCTGAATATTAAAGTAAGAAAAGAGGTCCATTAATTTAAAGTGGTCATTTAAATTAAATGCAACTGGTTTTCTTATCAAACAATTCTGTATTGTTGCTTATATGTCTATATGGCTCATCAATGGTTCTAGAAATTAATATTACAGGAAACTTGTTGTTTTATTGGGAAATTCATCTAATATTCAAAAATAAATAGGTAAAATTTGAAGTGAAATATGCAAAGTATATTTTAATATAATGTTTAAAAATTACTGTTAAGTATTGAGATTGACCTGTAATAATATTTCATTGAAATAGAAAAAATGTTTAAGTATTAAAAAATGTTGTTACTTATTGTATAATTCATTAAAATAAACCAAATAAGTAATTCATTAATCTATCCAATAACTATTTCAAATTATTTGCTGTTTAGATAATTAAAAATGGCTGATCCAGGATTTCCAAGTCAACATACTACAACTACTACCGTTACAAACACTGAAATCATCTCAAACCTTAGATTCGATAACTCATATTTATATACAATTCCAGGAAGATTGAAAATTGCCCAAATTGTAAGTATTTTATTGTGAATAGTTATAAAAATACAACTATTATGAATGTTTTATAATGTTTATTCAAATAATAATATTAAATCAATAAAATTTTAACTAATTACAAACCAAAATTTAAATTATTGAATATAATTTAATACTTTAATTTCAGTTGAACTATAAATTCTTTAACAAGTAAAATAGTTTTAAAAATATTTGAGATATTAAAAAGTAAATTGTAGCAATGTGCTATATATACAGAATAATCAACTCTTATTTATAATATTATATAAACATTTATTCAAATTTGTAGAAATGAAATTAACCATTTAATTTTAATACCTAACTATTAATTGATCTTTCTATTAGGTTGGTACATCTTTGTATGTAATTCTTAATTTATTTAAGGACAGCATGAAAGCTCTGGAATATTTCTTTTATTAGAAAACTATTAAAAGATAAATCAGAATGAAAATGGTTTTTAAAAACTATGTGAAACTCCCTCTCTTTCTATCTATCTATCTGAATCTGATTATGAATATTTTGAAAGTAAGTTATTTTAATTTGAACATAAGTAATTTTATTATGTTTTCATCTTTACTGTAGTTATTGTTGTTTTTGATTATTTAATTGGTATCTGAGTAAAATACAGACTCCCAATAGTATGACTGGACAAATAAAGTGTATTTTGTATATAGGAATGAAAATGTTTTATGTTTATGATACAAACACTATATTTTTACAAAAATGTTAATAAAATTTAGTTTTAGTTGTGTAAATATAATTATTCATTATTATCCTTGTAGCAGTGTTTATTTTAAAATTTAATAAATATTAAACTTTTATCATGAATTATATTTTATTGATGCATTATAACATTCTATGCTTACATAAGGAACTAAAGTTTATTAACTGTATTTATCTGTAGACTAAATGATAACTCTATTTTTAATTTGTTTTTTAGGTATTTGTACTACTAAGTCTTATTACAGTGTCATTTTCTAACTATCATATGTGGTATCAAAATAGTACTGTCACATCCATATCTATGTTTGGATTTTGGTTTTCTTTGTTCATGCTGGTATTCTACTTATTTCATGTAGTAGAATGTTTCTTCAAAATACCCTGGCTTAAAATTGTAAGTTAAATATACATTTATGTATTTTATTTATGTACAATGTCTGGTCATAATAATTTTATATATGACCCATGCATTACAACCAGAGCCGTTTCTAGGTAAGTTACTACACGGTACCAAGGTTTATTTTTTGTGCCCTCTCCCCTCCTGTAATAACTAGCCCCAGAATAAGCAGTTATATTTAATATCATTTTTATCATCTGGTTCGTCATATATATATATATGATATTTACATGTACTTTATGTTATGTGATTAGAACACTATAGTATTATATGAGTTCCAAATAATACTGTTTCTAGTAGGAATTCTTTATCAAATTTTACATGACATCAATAATTGTTTGAAGTTTATATAAATTGTTATTTCAATTTGTTTGTATTGTATGTTATTTTATATTTTATTTATTTGTTTATTTTTTTGCTGTTTCCATAACATATTTTGTATGATTATTCTTGTATCTTCAACAAGCTATATGTAAACACAATATACAGAGTGATCCATTCAGCATGCTCACCTTCTCTTACGGCCATAAATTTGGATTTTTTTTAATGTTGCTACTGTTCAAGTTACCTTTATAAACAATTTTTTTCCATTTTTTTTTCTTTCTTATCACTAAGGATGTTTTGTAGCATAATTAACATTTTTTCAAATTGAAACTTTCTTTATTCAATGCTCGATTTTATTCATATAATTTTTCTGTGAATTTTGATGTAATAAAATCTAAATTTGAATGAGTGTTATTTGATTTTTTCTAATATAAGTATTATATATTGATATATCTATGTATTAAAATGTAAAAGATGCATAAGTATATTTCCTTGACATTTAAATTAGAATATTCCAAAAACTTTCGACTTTTGATTTCAATACAACAAAATTCACTGAAAAGTGAGCCAAATGATTACAACAAAAAATGAGGTATCCCTTTGAAAATAAAAAAATTTCATGTCACATGACATCCTTAAGGTGGCATGAAAAAAAAAGAGTTTTGGATAACATAGTCTTTAAACTTAATTTGAACACTTTAAAAAAAATAATATTCAAAATTAATTATTTTTATGATCAAAAAAAGAGGTGCGTAAGCTTTATGGGTTATTATATATGTGAATATGTATATGTGTGCATATATTATGTATGACTGAATTTATATTGTGTACATTTTTAACTTTTAAAATTGTACTTACACTTTAATATATTCAAAAATCTGATTCACATGAATAAATTCATAAGAAATAGGCCCAAATATTCAAAAACCAATATTATAGTTTCAAATATTTCTATGGGTAATTTAAACAATATTATACACAGATTATGGGATGAATTTTGGCGCTTCTATAATTATGATTCCCTAACCTAACCTAACCTCTCGTACTTTCTTAAACACGGCTCTGATTACAATATGTATATTTTTTTTTTTGTGTGTGTATATATATATATTCATTTAAATTTTTAGGAAATGGTTTTTGATGCTTGTTGGCCAATACTATATCTTATATCATCATCTTGGGCAGCATCTTATACTGGTCTGACTATATCTCTCATGATAAGTTTGGTATGTATTTATATAAGTACTATATTATTTCTTATATTTTTTTAGATTATAATTGTTTTTTATGTAATAATTTAATTATAAATGTTAAACTTAACTTTATTTTAACTGTGATACAGAACTTTTTTAAAACTTTTGTAAAATGATGTGACCCTGTGCTGGTAATCTTACAAATAAAAAGCTATGTGCAGATACAGAACATATGAATTAAATAAAATAAAATCAGCCAGCATTAGTTGCCCATATGATGAACTTTTGTGACATTTAGTTAGATTAGGTTAGATACCTGCATGTACTCCCAACCTTATTTGTTACCTATTTGAGAGGATTTTGCTCAGAATGTTTACAAAAATATTTTTGATTTTCAAAGTGGAGCGGTGACGTCTCTAAGCTTAGCAACTCGACTAAACACCCAATGACATAACCTATGCGAAAATACATCAAATTAAAAATTTGAGTATATGTAACAGACCCAAGCATCCAGTATAACAGCTATATAACTTTAACTGTAGATATCTGAAAAAAGCTTTTTATTTATAGGTTCTATACTTGGAAATAATTTTTTATGTATGGGTATTGTTTTACCTGCATATATCTTCAACCTTTGAAATATATGCATAAAAATAAGAATATTATAATGATAATTACTAACTTTTGGTTAGTTAAATACTAAAACAAATTAAACAAAACAAAATTTTTTGCTCTCATTTATTGGCTTGAAATTAATTTGATTATTTTAGACCAATACCATATATGTTTTACCATATGTTTTTTCCCCCACTTACTTTATTCTTGTAGGTATTTTACTATCAATAAATACATATTTAAAATGGAAAAAATTGTTTCTTTTATTATTGGTTTGAGATAAGGTACTATCTAATTTTATTATATTTGTACTTAAGAGAATGATAGCTCAAGTTTTGTTATCTCTGTTTATCTTAATTGGCAATGCAGCAAAAAACACATTATGTAGAATTGAGTGTACTATGTAAGGCCGAATCCCATTAAGCCGATATCTATATGGATGAATTTCAAACAGCCGACATAATAAAGAGATGATTCAATCAGGCCGAATCTCCAATAATACTGAAGAAAAAAAAAATGAATGAGATTTTGAGATGGTGATGATAAATAAAACAAACCGATATGCTTGACATGCTACATAATGTGGGAACATTTCTGCTTGATAGTTGGCAATCGCATATACTTTATATATCACATACTTTGATATTTAATTTGTTTTCAATTTGATAGCTTTTCGGCAATTTTCAAATTTCAGCTAAAAAGTTATTGATCCTTTGAATTTGGCTAGTTAGATTTAGCTCATTGTCCTCTTCCCCGCGGAACTATATTATAGCATTTAAGTTGAATTTAGAGCTTAAACATGTGTTATAAAATTTAAAGAAAAGAACAATTTTGAGGATATAATATATATATATTATGTGGAATAAAGACTGACCAAGAAGTTAAGAAGATTAAAGTTTTAGAATATCCTATTATGATAACTTCTTTGTCTGGAGATATTTTACAAAAAATGTAACATATATTTGCTAATTTCAGTTTAACAAAGACAACCAAACATGCATTAAAATGTATTTAAAAAAATTAATTTCATCAATCAAACAAAATTTAAGTGATTTTTAAACATTTTAGATTCTGAACGAAGTGAAGAAGCTTATGATTTTACAATGATTGATGTTTATTTTTTTTTTTTTATTATTTTTTTTTCTCTTTCTGTAAACACTTTTTCATATAGAAATACTTGTCCGAAAGTTTCGATCAGTATCTCTATAGAACTGGAATCACACCCAGATGGTACTTTAAAGAGGTCATTTTTCCAATTTCTCAGTACTTTTTCCAAGCGCGGTTAAAATATGTCTAAAAATTAACGAAAAATAGCAAAATATGCAGTTACCGGCATTTTCGTAAAATTGAAAATTTATTTTTGCTATAACTTCTACAATAATGGAGCTAGAAACTTGAAACTTTTACCAACTTCTAAAAACGGTGAAAAAAACATTTTCTAACAATATCAAAATGATTTGATCAATTTTGAGTTAAGTACAGCATTTTGAAAATTTCGGAAATATCTCATGTTTTGTTAGTTTTTATGCAATAAAATTTTTGATTTTTGATATTAAGACTTGAAATTTTAATATGATCTCACTGACATATGTGTCTAATTGATCTCAAAAAATCTCAAAAATCGTTAGTCAACTTTTTTTTTTATACCCGTTTGAAGTTAGAATTTTGACTGAATTCGTTAGTTTCACTTAAAATTACGCACTTTAACGTACATATAAGAAAATTGGCTTAACCCATTGTTTTGAAATTTGGTGGCTAGATAGAAAATTTCATTGCGAATATTTTGGGGCAAAAAAATTTCTTACGGACAAAGAATTAAACATTTTACAAGGGTAAGACTGAAATAAAGTCGAAGAAATTACAGACAGATATTGCGAAATATCTATATATTATAAGCATTTAATTACTGAAGGTCGATAATTTCGACACTGTATACGATGGTGTGAATTAAAATCCACATGCAACAATAGTTTTCTATCTATTTTATTCTATTTTGAAAATTCAATATTTTCGGTTATTATACCAATAAACATTTAGGCGGCGCCGCACGGCGGTGCCGCCTTATTCCGTGGGCACTTTAATCGTATCGTGGGATTCCCAACATAAATATAATTATGTAAACTTTATATTACTATTATATTAAGTAAGCCAATAATTTTACAAAGGGATTCGTGTTTCATATTTATTAATAGTGACATACTATTCAGTGCTTATTAACGTGCAACAACGTCCGTGTTCGAACAACACGGACTGCTTTTTCCTTTTGTAGTTTTATAATCATTCCAAGAAGGTTGATATTTTCCTTATTGCCATCATGTGTATTTTTCGACGATGAATACGATGATGGTGTGAAATAATATCCACGTGCAATAATAGTTTTCTAACTATTTTATTTTGAAAATTCAATATTTTCGGTTATTATACTATATACCTACTAATTCACCTACATAGTCAAGTTATGTGTTGCGGCCTAGTGGTAATGGAACCGGCCTAGTGCGCGACAGCACCAGGCTCGATTCCAGACCGGCACTCCGAATTTTTGCATTTTTTTTCTTATATTATTAACTTCCTTTGTTCAGAATCGTTTTACTGAAGAAATGATTTATCGTTTCTTTAAAATTTAATACGCCCGTCAAGAGAATACCACCCGTCGTGCGAAGTATGTCCGCTTTTTTTTTTTTAATTATATAAATTCTACAAAAATGTTTAATTTTTCAAATTGTTATTATTTAATTTATAAAATATTTATTTACATGATAATTTTTAAATTGTATTGATTTTGAGCTAGATTTTTTATATTTTAATGAAAAATGAATTTGAATTAAAATAATTTATTTATATTTGTTTACGTTGAATGATTTTTAGCGTTGAAATCAATATTTTTTTGTACACAACTCTCATATATAATTTTTAGATTTTTAGAGACTGTTCATTATTAAAATATATTTGATTTAAGTATCTAATTAAATTAAGTTGCTATGAATTATATGTTTAGTTGATGAATATAAAATTATAAAAATGATAATTTGAAAATCATTATATTAAAACCTAAATGCTCATTAAACCCCATAAAAGGCCTCCCAAACTAAATTTTTTTAACCAGCTTTATTGTTTTATATGTTTTTGTTTTTAATATAAATTTAATTTGTTTAGTTATTTGGATTTGCGGCAATGTTTGCTTATGCGTATGATGGACTTTTGAAATATCAAGCTATTCAGCGTAGAGAAATTGCACAGGGTAAACAAACTGTAACATCAACAACAACATACTAATATGCACAATAATCTTGTATTGTTCATCTCTTTACACTAATACAATATGCAACGACTTAATTATTTAGTCCACTATGCTTTATTTAGTACCTAAGTCATTTTCATTTTAAATTAAATAGCTTAATTTTTTTAATCTTAGATAAATACATCACATTAAAACTAATTTGTAATTATTAACATATATATTTTTTAATGTAACCTAATTAGTAATGCAAATGTACTTTATTTTTTGCTATGTAATTTTTCAAGTAAAACTGAGCTGTTTATTTGGTCTGTGATATATATAAATATTTGTAATACAAAAATATAATTTAAATTTAATCATATTTTTTAAAAAAAATGCAATATATATTTGAAATATCGAATTCATATTTTTTGATGGTTACATATTTTATAGATAAATATTTATAGCAATTCAATTGTTATTTGGGATATGTATTTCTATTTAATATCTAGAGATTATAAATTGGTCTGAATTTATTAATTTAATCATATGTGTTTGTAAGTCTGAAAATAAAATAAAAATTAAGAAATTCAAAGTTCAAAATATATACAGTTTTGAAAAACTAAAAATAGTACAAGCATTTTAAATTTGTGAAAATGTTACTGTATTTTATGTATTCAAATTTTTTTTTTCAATTATTATTTTTATGTCTTGAATTACCTACTTAAACATACATTTTTAAATCTGAATATTATGGGAGTGCATTTTAAAATCCTGTATAAAATAAACATTATAGTTGTACTTAAAATCTTGTGCAAAATATATTTATTTAAAATTCAATTATTCATTTATTGCTATCTATATTACTGTTTACATCACAGCTTAGAAAACATGCAGTATTAATATATTTTACAAAAATTATTTTTATAATATATTCAACATAGTTATAATTTTATATTTACAAATAATAATATTAATTAAGTTAAATATATTTGTATCAAATTCATTGAATGTTTTTCATTCAATATGATAAATCTATATTTTAAATAAATATATTGGGGATATAAAAAAAATAATATATTCTAGTTTAAAAATGTACCAAATAAGCAGCTTATCTCTTTGTTATTTCTTTAATCAAGTTATTTTATAATTATTGTTTTAAATAATATGGTTATGAATATGAGTTTTAAAATTTTTCTCATGGTAAATGTAAATGATCAGAATCAACAACTTTAAATCTTCTTTGAAAAATTTAAATTTTTTTTGCAATCTTTGTAACAAGTTTAACTTTTGTTATATAGATATATAACTCATTTTTATTTAAAAATATGTACTGTTGTTTTAAGTACCTACCACCTAATATTTATTGTTTTAACCTTGTTATATTATTTTTATTAATTATTATATATATTTATATATATACTAAAAAATGTTATATTCATTGTGGACAATTTTATACATATTTGTTACATTTTGCTAAAAGATGTTTAAAATATTTTCATTTATAATCAAAAATTTATTTTTAGTAACATATTTTTTGCATAGAAAATATATTTGTTTATTACCAAAGAATGTTTCTGTGAAATAATTAACTTCTCTAGTCATACTGAAATTTAAATTCATTATTAATTATATACCTTGCATAATATTGTTTAAGGCTATGTTCCTTTAAATTTTTATTGCCACATAATTTGTATATTGTTTTATAAATAAAACAAAACCCTTTTTAATAATATTTTATTATTAAAAGTAATAATTTTTAACAAAAATAATAGATACGCAAAATATTTTCATACAAATTAAATGAAGTTTTTTGTACAAAATGAAATAATTTCTACAATTTTGAATCTGATGACTATTTTACTTATAAATGTATTTGATAGTAGATTTGACATTGATATTTTTTGTGCATCATATGATTAGATATTTCTTAAGCTAATTTGTATGTTTAAAATATTGTTAAATTGATATACATATAAACTTGAAGCATCTATATTTTAAAGTCTTTTTACAAAAAAAATTTCTCATAACAATATTTTTACATGTTATCAGTTGTAACACAGTTCTCTTGTTTAAAGATTTTTCAATTTATAAAGAAAGTAAAGACAATCAAAATGTATCAATTAAGATAAATACCTATGTTATCCGTCCATTAGTATACTGTATAACTATATATATGTTGTTGTAAATTGTCTACAATTCGGGTTAATACATATTATACTGTTATCAACTAATTTTACTGAATAAGTATTTAACTTTGTAGTCTATATAACTTAAAATATTATACTTCATTATTTTTATTTATTATTTGATGCTCATTTTTTTTTTTCACATCCCATCAAATCTGTTTGCATTTATGTGTGTAATATACATAACGACGTAACACTAATAAAAGTATTTTTGAATTTAGTTGATTTACAATTTTTTATCATTGTGATTTTAAATTATGATTGAATTGAAGAATCTTTTGTTTTTACAATGATGTTTATTTTTTATTTTTTTTTTCTATAAACCCTTTTTTTGTACTGAAATATTTGACCAAATGTCTTGAACAGCAACGTTTGGAAACTGAATTTACCTATAGATACTACTTTAAATAGGTAATTTTTTTGAATTTCTCAAATATCTTTTGGGAAGAAATACCCAAAATTTGACCAAAAAGTCTTGGAAACTATATTTTTTTTAATCCAAACTTAATGAAAATTTAAACATTGATAGACATTAATATTAGAAATATTTTGGCCAAAAAAAATTTTTATAAATGTAAAAAAAAAGTGTTGGACATTTTTTTCTAATACCTTTTACTCATTCATTTGTTTCCTTTTCTTTATGTATTAGATAAAAAAAAAAAAGCAAAGCAAAGTAAAATAAAATAAATTTAAGTACCTAAAGTGAAGTAAAGTAATGTAAAGTATAGACAAGAAAGCCACACATACTTGTACCACGGGTATTCTTCGCTACTCAGGTCAGATACTCTTGATGGGTGTTTTGAAAATTATGACTATTATCTTTATATTATTAACTTCTTTTGTTTAGAATCATATTATTTAAGAACGATTTATTACTGTAACAAAACCAAATTTCTGTATTGTGTACTACCATGTAGTTATTAAATTACACGAATACAACAGTTTCTTTTAAGTTCTACACGCCCACTAAGATAATCTGACCAGGAGCAAAGAATACTTATGGTCAGTGGCGCAACCAAAGGGGGTATTTTAGGTGTCTGGACACCCCCTTTAAACCATATTTATGGAAATTTTATTCAATAAGAATTTTAAAAAAAAGTCCTTTTAACTATACAATTATAATCTCTATTAATTCAGTAATATGTAATGGTTAAAATAAACATAATGTTGCAACATCAATCACTATTTTATGAAATATTTAACATTAGGTTATCATTAGAAGTTACAACATCTATTACAAATTATAATAGGAAATAATGTATTTACGATATAGAAGAAACCAAAAAAAAAAACAGGATATATATTCAAAATCAATAATTATTGTTGTTTATAGTCTAATCAAATTATCGTTATCGATCTACCAACTATTTAAAAACAGGAGGTAGGTGAAAATTTATTTTAAAGTTATCTGTAACATATTTATAGTGAAAAATCTTTTTTAATTTTTAGAGAAACTCAAAACAGGCTTTAAAAATTCATATTGTCAAATATGTGACGCTAAATTTTATTTATCTGCTACAAATAATGTTATAAAAATGTTGACTCAGGGAAAAGACAGTTAGATTTTGCTATAGGAAATTTCTATTTAATGAACTCATGTAAAGTGCCCATAAACATTGATTATAATTTTATATTTAAATAATTATAGTAGAAATTTTATAGGTAGACACCCCCCCTTGAAAAAATCCTAGTCGCGCCACTGCCTATGGTTCTAAGTATGTTCGGCTTTCTTGTTTATACTTGTGTATTACTTATCTTTATTTAGTTGGCTATACTTTACTTTACCTTACTTTACTATATTTTACTTAGCTTTACTTTATGTACTTAAATTTTCTTTACTTTACTTATTTTTGCTTTGCTTTATTTTACTTTTAATTTTATAATATTTGCAGTAACCATAGGTGCCTGGAAAGAGGAGCAAGGTGAGGAATTTGCCCCCCCCTCCTCTGGATTTTCCAAAGTTGATTCTAAATGTTATACTCGTAGTCAGTAAATACATTTTTAATTAATATTCTGACTATATAGATTTATAAATTTGATATAGTCAAATTAATAAATTAAGAAAAAAATAGCATGTTCGTAATGTAATCTTTATGGTTATAAATAAATCTCTGAATTTAATACAGTAAAGATCCTTCAAGAATGCATTTTAGATCTCAAAAAATTAAGTTATTTTTGTCTTACACAGCGAATTCCACACTCAACATAACTAATTTACATTTAACATTAGGTGCTAATTTTTTGTTGTTAATTTTAATTTTAGAGGAAAGTGATTTATTATTAAACATAAATATTAGAATATCATCTGTGGCTATACGTTGAATTTCTTATGATAATTTATTTTATAACCATATTACGAGCATTTCAAATTATTATATTATACAATATACAAGCTCAAAACTCATTTAAAAATTAAATTTTCGTAAAAAACCAAAAGTATAGCCATAGAAAATGTTCTTATATTTATGTTTAAAAATAGATCACATTATACTTTAATTTAAAACTAACAACACAAAATAGGTTCTGCTGTACGTAAATTCGCTGTTGTTCATTAGTAAGACAAAGACAACACAGCGAGTGTAGACTAGCATCCTCTTAAATTGGCAAAAAAATGCATTTAGAATTATCATTAAATGCACCATAAGTTATAATTTTAAAAATCCTATCTTATTAGTTAAAAATAATCATATTTAAGTGTTAATGTTTGTAATTACTTTACATAGATATAAACCATACCATTTATTTAAGTAATCTGTGTTAAATAATTATTATAAACGTTTTGATTAAATTTCAATTCGAATTGAATAGACTCTGATTTTATAGTTCTACTTTATTCTCGAATCATGACAAATTAAATGTTGTAATTAGTGATGGGCAGAAACGACGATTTGATACTACCGACTATTATTCGGTTTTCATTACGTACTACCGACTATTATTCGACTAATAATTTGCACGACCAGCTATATACAAATCATAGAAATTAGTCG
>JAIPRM010005705.1:0-20031 GCA_025469315.1 Stegophylla sp. TES_Ste_2020 | reverse complement strand
TGCGAAGTATGTCCGGCTTTTTTTATGATTAATCGAGGTGTGTTACTAAAAAACCGTACATACTTCGCACGATGGGTGTTCTTCGCACTATGGGTGGGATTCTCTTGACGGGTGTATTTAATTTTAAAGAAACGATAAATCATTTCTTCAATAAAACGATTCTGAACGAGGGAAGTTAATAATATAAAAAGCCGAACATACTTCGCACGATGGGTGTACTTCGCACGACGGGTGGTATTCTTAAACATATATGTCATATATGTTTAATTGACCTGAGAAAATCTCAAAAAACGTTAATCATTTATTTTCCTTTATTTATTAGATAAAAAAAAAAAAGTAAAGTAAAATAAAGTAAAGCAAAGTAAAGTAAAGGCAAGAAAGCCGAACATACTTCGCACCACGGATATTCTTCGCTCTTCGGGTCAGATACTCTTGGTGTGTTGAAAATGACGACCATTATTTATCTTTATATTATTAACTTCTTTCGTTCAGAATCGTCTTATTGAAGAAATGATTTAGAGTTTCTTTAAAATTTCACGAACCCACCAAGAGTATTTGACTTGAGGAGTGAAGAAAACCCGAGGAGCGAAATATGTCCGGCTTTCAACAAATTCCGTCGAAATTCTAACTTCATATGGTTAAAGAAATAAAATTTGTATTAAGATTTTCGAGATTTTTTTTAAGATCTAAAATTTTATGAAATTAAAACTTACAAAAGACGAGAAATTCCCAATATTTTCAAAATCTTATACTTAACTAAAAATCAATATTTTTGAAATTTTTAAAAAGTATTTTATTGACCATGTTTAGTGTAGATCAGTGGTGCCCAACCCGTGGCCCGCGAAGGTATTGGTAAGGTGTCATGGAACTGACTGCCTATTTAATATAAATTTAATGTTATTAATTTTCAGGACTAAATTAAATAGAATGAGTGAAAGTAATTATTTCATTACTTCTTATAGAAATTTTTAAAGTATAATAACTGTTCTTAAAATATTTTTTTGAATAACAGTGTTCGATTTATTTACCTTGACGATAATACTTATGAAATTACTGAATTACAGGCTGAAGCTCTTCTGAAAGGACATAAAGTTTCAACTTATAGGTGGCCTGGAGCTAATTTTGCTGCGCATAATGTAATGCCAAACATTTCTAAAGAATACAAAGAGTAATATTATATTTAACATTTAATGGCTAAAATATTTAATCAGATTGATTTGAACTTATTAGTGTAACTGTTTTTACCGTTTATTACTGTCTCAAACATTGAATTACTATATTATATTGATAGTTAAGATGATTATTAAGATGTTAGATACACATAATTATTAGGCCTCTCAATATATTTTAAACATATTAATATTTTAATTGCATGCCGTGTATGACATGTAGAATCCACATAGTAGATACAGCGAACATTTAAGACAATAATTGAACGTACCTAGTGATTTTCTGTCTGTCTGTCATACACATTTACACGAGTTTATATTCAAATTAGCAAATGGATCTAGTGATGTGGTAAAGAATATTGAAACAGATATGAATTCATCGAAAAATCTGCTTTGGATTGACTTTCACATTTCTTTGGTTTTATCATGTTATGTTTCTCTACAAAGAATTGTAAATATAATTCGACTCTCAGTAATAAAACAAAGACAATTTTCTGATCTCGAGTAGAATATTGTAAGTCTCGAGTCCTGATCTCACACAAACACACTGCGAATCATAAAAAAAATTTTAAATTTTAGTGTCCTTCAAGTAAATAACTGATTCCAACATCCTTAATATTCATTTTATTGTCATATTTTTAAATATTAATTACAAACCGATAATCTATCACTGAATTTGAATTCAATAAATTATGCATTGGTAAAATACATCTAAATACTCGTTAACACAGTCATAATTAGAACAATATTAAATTAAATTTTAGAAATTACTTTTTTTGCAATGAGATTAAAATAATAAGATATCAAAAAAAAAATGTTATCATTGAAAATCAAATAAGTAGACCCTGTTACAATCTTTGAAATATTTATTTAACATTTATTATTTAAATAATAACCGTATTTGTCAATGTAGGGAAGTAAAAGTTGATTGGAATTCTCATATCGACCAGATAAAGAAGTGGTTTCAAGAGGAACAGATTCATTTTGGTATGGCGTATTTCGAAGACACTGATAGCTCACAATCCGTGAATACATACATTGATAGAGCCTATCAAACAATCAAGTAATTACAATTTATAATTATTTTCAATTCATGGGTATTTCAATGAACAATTATTATATTTTAAAGGAACCTTTACTATGAACTGAGGACTTTAGATGTAGACATGATCATTATGAGTAGCCATGGAAAGAAGGAGATTGAGAAAGAAAAAATTTTGCAAATGGAAAATTATGTGAAACCAAGTGCTTGTGATTGTGAATTCATTGTATCGGGAGGTGTTTCATTTATAAGATTCAATGATCAAAGTAATTTTTTTTTTTAAATTAATTGAAATAATATTATTACATTAGCGATTAAAGACTATTCCATTCATATTTCCAGCCAAACTTGATGAAACACTTACAAAATTAAGAAAATCCGATCTGGATGAAGATGGATTTCCGGATCTTGGAACAAAATTTCGAGTGCTTAAAAGAGAGGAAGAGGAAATAGCAGACTGGAACTTGAAGGATTTCGCTCTTTTAGAGAATATACTTTTTGTTCCTACGATACATGGGCACACATTTTATGATAAAATGACATATGACATGAAAGTTATAGGTTAGTCACCACATTAATTTTATTCAAACCCTATAATCAACAACAAATACAATTTATTAATGTTAATTAATCTGAAATAATTTTGAACAAAGTTTTCCAGATGGTTATTATTTAATAATACCACATAATGTCCCGAGTTTCGATTTAATTTTTAACTTTTACTGCTTACAGTAGATTATATTATAATATAATCTACTGTATAATCTATATATATATATATATGTATTAGCTATATAATTTATATAATAATACAATACATCCACGCAGGTTATAATTTAAAAACGTAAGTTATTTAATTTATTTTTGGAGTCAAAGGCTTTCTTTTTCAACACGTTACACGTCTTCATCATTTTATAATCATTAAATTGTCCATGGATATAATATCCACAATAGTATTACTCGTGTTTAAACGAACTGTAGAATTTTGGACGATTTCAGAGTACATTGTAATTTTTAACAAAATCGTTTATTTTACTTATATTTTTTTAAATTACGATTAACATGGTAGCTCACTGAAAGAAATTCGAAACAACGTTTTCAGGCGATGTAGAAAAAGTACGCGAGAATGGGTATCTAAAGTGTGACATTGATATGGATGGCATGTTGCTCTTAATTGGTGATTCTTTCAAGAACAATGTAGCCACCAATGAAATAATTGAACTGACAGAAGTATATCAATTAATTAAAAAACTGTTGGGCCTTACAGAAAATGCAAGTGACTATCAGCCAGTCAAAGATCTCAGTGTAGAAATGAAACAGTTAATCGAACCGGCGACATTGGAAATATTTAACTCGGCGGGTAATACGGGTGAGGGAAATTAGGGAGGTAGAAGTGGTGATTGACAACTTTAAAAGGAGGGAAAGAAATTCGTATTTAGAATTACATTAAATATAAATATTAATGAAAAAAATCCAAGATAATAATATTCTATGTTATTTCATTTATATATATTTAACATAATAATAAATTAATTTTTTTTAATACCAATGTTGTTAAATAAAAACAAAGATATGATTTGCTTAAAAACAAAATGTAAAATTTCCAAAATTTAAAAAATTAAATGAACATTTCATGAAATAAAATATTGTGTAATGTTATTTCTTAATGCCCAGTATGGACAAATAAAAAGAGTACCAATATCATACGTATGAAGTGAAAGGATCCACTAACACAAAAGTGGACCTAGCACAAAAATGTTAGGTCCACTTTTATTTCAGAATAGTAAACATATTAAAACGTGTTCCACACCAGATACTCTCTGATTTTTCGAATTACAAATTCTATGTCAACGGTAAAAAGAAGTTGATGAGTTGATGATGACCTAAAAAACCGTTACAAAATTACTTCAAAAAGTATTAATAAATGATCTAAAAATGATTAGGGGAAAACGAATATAAAAAAAAAAAAATTACCTTGTATTTTCAAATAATTAAAATAATAACTTTATTAAATACAAAAAAGGCTCGTGTGATAGGCCGGCTGGGTTATCATTGCGCCACGTTACATCGCTTGACCTTGTAGTGAAATAGTATAGGTTATTTAGTATAATAACCGAAAATATTGAATTTTCAAAATAGAATAAAATAATTAGAAAACTATTGTTGCTCGTGGATTTTAATTCACGCCATCGTATTCAACGTCGAAAAATACATAAGATGCAATAAAACATTATAGACCTTCAGCAACCACGTGTTTATAATCTATATGACTATATAGATATCTCCTAATATCTGTCTGTATTTTTTCCGATTTTTTTTTTCAATCAAACCCTTGATTGAAATCAAATAAATTAAATATTTAATTATTCGTCCGTAAGAAATTTTATTGCACCAAAGTATATTCGCAATGAAATTCTCTATCTAGGCACCAAAATTCAAAACAATTTGGTTTGATCGAATTTCTTTTATATACGTTAAAGAGCGTAATTCAAGGTGAAACTAACGAATTTCGTCGAAATTCTAACTTCAAACGGATAAAAAAAAAAAAAAGTTGACTGATTTCGACATAATATATGTCAGTGATATCATACTACATTTTCAAGTCTTAATATCAAAAATCAAAAATTTTATTAGAAAAAAAACTAACAAAAAATTTCAAAATTTTCAAAATGCTGTACTTTACTCAAAATTGATCAAATCTTTTTGAAATTTTTATAAATTGTTTTCGTGACTATTTTTTAGTAGTTGGTGAAAGTTTCAAGTCCCTAGCTGTATTATATTAGAAGTTACGTTAAAAATAATTTTCAATTTTAGAGAAATTCTGATAATTGCATATTTTGCCTTTTTTTTTGTCAATTTTTCTACAGATTTCTCCCGTTTTTCGAAAAAGTATTAAAAAATTGGAGCTTTTATTATTATGAATTAAATATTGAGCTACTGACATAATATACTGCAACGAAAAAAACGGTATTGTCTGCCTGATTTGAAAAAAATCAATATAAACATTTAACGAACGTCACATAACTGACGCTGTAATGCGTATGCGTTCATGTTTTGAATTCTATTATTTTTTTGAACCCCCCCCCACCCCCCGAAATAAGATTATATTATTTTTAATATTCAGATTGCTTTTGTAGACAAAAAACAAACAAACTACACAAATATTCAAAAGTAAGAACAAAGTTTTGTAGTAGATTCTTCTTTTCTCGGTAGAATGTTCAAAAAACTTACGAAAGTTTTCTGTTGCTGCTCAAGTGGTAAGTGTGTGATTGCGATAACGCAGCGTTTCGTACTGTCATAAAAGTTGGAAATCGCAGAACGGGAAATCCGGTAGACAGTCCGTCAAGCTGGCCGACTCGATGGTTCCGAAAATTGATTTTGTTTTAAGAACGTAATGCGCGTGGTAAGGAAAAAAAGAGAACGACCGTACTACTAGCAACGGAATTAAGACGATATTGCATATATTTATGTTATGCTTACTGCACACTTAACTGCGACAATATAAAATTGATAATTCCATCAAAATTCAAACTTCTGTTATAAAAATAATATATAAGACAATAATATAGGTACAATATAGTACAACAGTATTAAATTTAATGTTATAAACAGGGACGGACTTAGCACTTTTCCGCCCCCATAGGCATTACAACAGTGGCGCCTCGTAACAGAAAAAAACCCTAAGTGAAAAAAGAAAAAAGTCGACGTACTCCTCGGGTGGAATGCACTTGATGAGTGTTTTGAATTTTTTAAAACAGAAAAGATAAATCATTCCTTCAATAAAACGATTCTCAGCGAACATTCGGTAACGCATACTCCATATTATACTGTTTTACATAATAACAAGAAAAATCTATCTGCGATTATTATTTTAAATAACCGTCATTTGAACCGTAATTCTAATTGAAAACGCTTGTAAAAATTTTTTCGTTGAGCCAAATTCAATGAAAACTATAATCCGAACGGAATAATACGTGAATTACATTTTGGTTAAAGAAAATTTCAACTGGATTGAGAATAAAGCGTTTCATAAGCCTTTGATTGAAAAAACAAATAATTATTTTGCATGAAAATTACCATTTTTGTACGAATTTCAACTTTAAACGGCTTTTGAAAAAAAAGTACACTAATGGTTTTCGGAATATTTTCAGTGCATATGAGGAATATTTATAAGTATGTTTGAATAAAATGTTCCAGTCTTAATATCAGGAGATAAATTTTTTATCAAATAAAAATTGACAAAAAATGAAAAATGTCCAATATTTTTAAAAATCTATACTTACCTCAGAATCGGTCAAATGTTTTTTAGATATTTATGAAGTATACGCGTGAAAATGTTTAATATTTGGTAAATATTTCATGTTTTTCAATAATTATTATTTTAATCAATAATAAAACAAAATAAAATATTTAAAGGTTAATACTCAATAATAAAATAAAAAACCTATTACGTATATATAGGTATATAATATTATTAAAAATATAAAATAAATTTAGCCTAGAGTATTATAATTTTTTTTTTTTTCTCATTAACGATCGGTTGTGATTTAAAAAAAACTATTATCAGGTTAAGAAAATAAATTTAGTGAACAGAAAAAGATTTAAATAAGAAATATAATGTAGGAATTGAAAAAAAATGGTCGATTTACATAGAGAATATAATAAGATTGTTTAAAATTAACAGAGTGCTCATAGATGTGTTTAAAAGTGAATTCTATGCGTGTTTGTTAAAACAGGGTGGGTTCACTTCGTTCAGAATCTAAAATCACTATTATATTATTCTCTCTTGAACATTTCTAGAATACAACAGACCGTTGGACGTTCCTGTAACTTGTATCCGTTTCTACCTTCACGTCACTGCTACTCACTAAACTTGGGTGGGGATGGTTTCTAACCTTGATTCCAAAACATGTGACTAAAAATAATATGTCGGACTTACAATAAAATTTACAACTTAGGTACTTAGAACTTCTACACAAAAACACACGTTTATTCACTGCCCGTTCTTGTCCGTAGAATTGTTTTGCTCCGTGTAAAAATAACAAGACAATATACAACAATATCAAATGCATAGATATATATAATGTACATTATATATATCTATGATCAAATGTGATTAACAATAAAGTTAATAACATTTAATATTGTCTTGTTATTTACAGAATAAAAGTTTACTTAGGATTTTCGAAATTTTTTCGGAATCTCTTTGGTAATACAATAATATGAGTATTTTTTGTATCTAGATATTAAAATTTTATGAAATAAAAACAAGAAATATGCAATTCTTAAAAAAATTCTGTTCTTACCATAAAATATTATTTATTAAATGTATTTGAACATTTTACGAGGTATCCGCGAGACTATTTTCAGTAGTTTGTGAAAGTTTCGACTTTTTTTAACTTTCTAGCTTCGTTATTTTTGAAAATATGTTAAAAAACTAAAATCGAATTTATGACAATATTCAAGTTGTGACGTATTTTACCATTATTTTTTTTTTTTTTTTGTCTCAATTTTTGTGTAGTTTTTTTGTACGCTAATAAAACGAATATTTAAAAATTACATCCCAAAAGCAGATAACTGACTAAATAAAATTTTCCGTCTATATCGAAACTTACGAACCTGAGTTTCTACCCAAAATCGTGATTACATATATACGGGCGAAAAATACAGATTTATAAAACCTATATTAATATTCGCTCGGCTCGGAATCTAAAATTAAGATAATTATTACTTCAGCATCATCAGAAAAATTGTTTAAGTATCATAAATAGATAGGTGCCTATTTCTAATTTAGTTTCTTCTTTTTCAATTCGTTCAATGCAGTAGTTCCTATAATGTACAATAACACGAGATTTGTATGACTTTTGGAGTTTTAATTCATCAAAAAATTATTTCGAAAATAACATTATGAAATATCTATTTTTTGATCGTGACAGTACAAATGCGATATTAATGATTATTAATTTTTCTATGTAATTTGTTGTGTTTTTCCATATTGTCATTTTCAGTTATTCATTATTTGAATATTACCTATGTTGGCCAAAATCAATGCAGAATTAATCTTCTCGGTTCCTTTCCAAAACCAGTGTGACCGTGACAAATGACCAAGTGACAACAATTATTGTACTTAGGTATGTAATATTAATAATATTATTGTTACTTAATTGCAAAACAATTATAGGATTGTGCACGATTTTCCTATAAAGAAGTGGGCAACGAATAACAATAACACACACAATGTCTGACTCACTGGGTTTACATAGAAATAAAATTCTAGATTTCAATAAATCATAAATAACAGCAGGTATTATCAAAAACAAGATAGATTAAAAATCAAGAAAAATATACTTTTATGTACACTAAATTGGCTTTTTTTACATCGTATAATTTAAAAAAAAATGTGTTGTCCCACCTCTGGATTTTAATAGATTGACGTCTTTAGGTCCACAACCAATTCCGTCTTGTATTTTTTTAAACTTTTTTTTCATATTTTACAAATTTATCTATACTGACATGGAAGTGTTACTACTATTCAATGTTAATCTATATTAAATTAACCACTTGTTAGTCTTTAAAAACCGAAAACGACAAAATATGCCGTAAACAACACTTGGTAAATAAGATTTTCATGAAATCTATTTTTTTATTAATTTACGCTTTAACTCCGAAACTAATAAAACTATAAACTGCTTGAAAGGATATAAATCGTATGTATAAAATTTAAAATTTGAATGCATACTTTTGTACTCCAAATAAACTTTATAATTTAATCTCCTACTAAACACTTGCCCGAGATCCTTAAATTATAAATAACTAGGTACATTTCTGAATTTAGCACACAGACACTCAAATACATCAATTTTATTATGACAATAATTTCTTCAAGGTTCTGGGATGGGGGAATCCCCATCCTACCATGGGTCTATGAGTAGTCAAAATTTAATACCCCGCATTTAAAAAAAAAAAAAAACTGAATACTGTTCCTAATCATTATGCATAACCAAGATACATATTAAATTACATAAATAGGTATACAAAGTTACATCAATTCAGTGATATCACCAATACAATTATACCAAATAATTAAGTACTTACCTCCTTTAAAACTTCTCTTTTTTTTTTTTTTAACATAAATAATTATACATTGATAAAATTAATTTGCCACAAATATTGACAAAATATTTATATCTGCTTCATCACAGTATCAGTATAATGATTTAAAATTGAGAAAAAATTAAAAATTTTCTTGCTCCAAAATATTCACATACTGTTGTCTATCCATGTTAAAATATTCATAGTTTGGATTCAAAAAACATTAGTTGCCGTCTTTTTTGTCAAATTTTCCGAAATTTCGAGACAACAATTGAGAATTTAGAAAAATTACCTTTTAAATGTATCAACTAAAGGAACATCTGGTTTCTAAAATTTGCTGATCAAAACTATTGGACAAGTATTTCAAGAAAAAGACAAAAAAGTGTAAGCAAAAAAAAAAATATAGTAAAACACTAACTTCTTTACTTTACTTAGATTCTAAAACTCTAATTTCTTCTTTTCTCTCAGAATTTAAAATTAATAACAAATATGCCAAAATAGTTAACACCAAGAAATTCAGTTCCGATAGCATCCAAATTAACAATATTTAATATATCCATGACTACGAACTTTCATCCTCTATTTCAACCTCTCAAAGCTTTTTTTCATACAATATGAAATAATCAAACATGAAATAATATATTAATATGAATACAATAACTTAAAAAATAAATCAAGAATAAAATTACAATTAATATTAAATTGGTTTAATTATTTAGTAATTTCGACCATACAATCTAAAATTCTTGTATACTACTACAAGTACTACAACAAAATTAGAAATTTATGTTGAATAAAACGTATACATAGATTATAGAAATTAACGATACAAAATATTTTTATGATTTCAAATTAATATATATTTAAAAATTAAATCATAAGTCACAGTTCACAGTTCAGGTAAAAAATAATTTAAATAATAATTAAAAACTCAATGTTATAATTACAAATATACAAATAAAAAAAAAATTACACTCCTATCATATTCCAATGGTAATCAGAAATCTTCTTTAATTTATTCCATAAGTATCTTGAAATTTCATCAGCAGTTATTTCATCTCTATTAAACTCAAAGTAACACATTTGCTTAGTGATTTTGTTACACATATCTATAGGCTTAGTTAAGGAATAATATTATAACACAAACAAATTATTAGAATGTTATTCAGTTTACTATTATAATTTAAATAAAAACTATAGTTATTCAACTGCTAAATTTTAATTATGTTGTATGTTATTGGTAAAACGAAGACAATGCATACAGATGTGTAGTGTCCTCTTATGCTGAAGAAGTAAAAATAATATTAATTATACATGGTAATTTAAATTAAAAAAAATTATACTTTTTCATTATTTAAAATTGAAAATAGGTAGTATCATTGATTATAAATACTAGTATTTATAATCAATGGTAGTATGTAATATAAAAATGATTAATGACAACTAAGAGGAAAAGCTATACTGGATATTGACTTCACCCATTATAAGCGTACGTGTAACTTTCAAAGTCTAATAACTCAGACAATTTTAATTTTTAATAAAAATAAAATAATACAGGTCTTTTCATTTAATGTTTGAAAGAGATTTAAATAATAATAGAAATATGTTCAGATCCCAATTTCAATAAACTAGGGTCATAATGATTTAAAACCAATAATTCTCAAAAAACACCTTCTGCAGGAAAACTGATGAATTCAATTTAAGCATTTTAATAATATTAGTTTGACAACTACAACTGAAGGTTTTTAAAAGTTTGAATTTAAATTATTCAAGCTATTAGAAAGTGTTTTGAAGATAAAACTTCTAACACTTCTACAGAAAATTATCCCCTTTGCACTAAAAATAATTTTTTTGAATCATCATAATAATATTTATATTTTTTAGGTTATAAAAAGGATACAACCTTTTTGTATTTTTGCATCTGGACCGTTTGAATAATCAAAATATATTCTCATCATACTTTTATATGTAAGGAATGTTTTCCTATTAAAATAATAAAAAAAAAAAAAAAAACAATATATATAATTCAAAACACAATTGTAATATTTTAATAAATTAAAAACTTACTTTGTATGATGCAAAGTTTCTAAATCACCAGAGCTAATCTTCATCGTGTTGTATTTCTTTAAATCAAACTTTGTCGATTGTAGTGTGTTGTTTAGATTTTCTACTCTATTCAATAAGTCATGCTATAAAACAAAAAAATAATAAAATAAAAAGAAAATAGCAAAACAGTATATGACCTAAAAAGATTGAGCTATATTTTCTTTGCTCACTTTTCAAAACATATTTATTCTCAATTCTTAAATCATTAAAAGCCAGACATACTTTGTAACATAGTTAGTCTTCACTCTTTAGGTGAGACTTAAAGGGTGTATGCAATTTCAATGAAAAAATAAATCATTTCTTATATAATATGATTTTAAGCAGAACTTAAGCTTATACAAGATAATTTTACTAAAAAATTATGAAGTAGGTATATTATTACAAAAAAATGTTTGATGGGAAATAGTTTTGGGAATTTCTTTTCATAATATTGCCTATCTATATTTAAATTTTCATAGTTTGGATTAAAAAAAAAAAAATGTTTCAAAGGCATTTATGTCAAATGTTGGTTAATTTTTCCCAAATTTTGGAAAAACTATTGCGAATTTTGAAAATGAGCTCTCTAAAGTACCATCTAGTAACAGGTTTCAGTTTAGAAAATTGCTGGTCAAAAGTTTTGAACAAGTCATTATATACAAGTATTCACAGAAAAAAAAAATCACGAAAACACTAGCTTCATTACTCCGATCAGAATCTAAAATGAATAAGTAGATAACATACACTTCTAAATGTCCATTAGTATTTTGTAAATAAAAAAATTAAATATTAAACGGACTTTGAAGTGTTGTTAGAACATGACTACACAATTCTATAACAAATTATATAAAACCATAGTAAGAAACAGTTTTGTGGATTTATCGAAATAGTCTTGGACTGTAGTCATAATAATAGCCATAGTCTCGTATTAGGGTATTACCTAATATTACCTAAGATGTTAGAGGTAAGTACTAACATTTCATTCAGATAAATTGAAAAAGAAAATGCTTAGCTACTCTAAACAGCTACCTTCTCCATACACTTATAATTAATATCTAGTTTGTATCATACTTTTGATTGCATTTGAAGTGCCAAATCTGACATGAGTTTGACACGTTCTCTTTCAATATTACACAACTGCTCTTCTTTTTGAGCTATTTCATTTTTAAATTCATTCAATGAGCTCCTTACTTCTAAAAATGAAAAATAATAATAATAATTTTCAAACACCTAGATACAATTATTAATATAAAACCAAAAACACTTTAATCGTTTCAGCTTACCTTCGTATTTTAAACTGAATTGCTGTTCGAATTCCAAGACATGGTGAAACTTATCTGACAATCCCGTTGAAAACTCGTCGACATTTACATTCCGAATTATGTGTGAAAACATTTTCGCAAACTATATAAGAATATAATACGAAATACTTTTATAATTTTAATCATATAAACAAAAATATTCGACTGTCCGAAGTATTACAGATATCTCGTCATAGATTAGAAAAAACTTCGAGCTTTGAAGAATACTTTAATCCGTGTTTAAAAATTTAATGACATTCCAACTTCAGACATATACCATTTCAAATTTATTACAAAAACACAAACACAAATAAAACCGTTAAGACTATCGTCAATGCTACCAACTTTATGTTACGAGCTTTATGCTCGTTATCTATGTCAGTGATGCAGTACGAAGAATTATAAAGGACTTTATAATCGTGATATTGTTACATCTTATCATAATCAAAATAACATCAGCTTATCATAAAATAATTTTCAGTATTTCAAGAGTGTAAAAAGACAGATAATGTGTTTCACTGCTGCATTGTCCTTTGTCCTATTATATTAGAGAAAATATTTTATTTCATTTATTATGTTCAGAGCTTCGTAACTCATTAACAATGTTTCTGACAAACGTGTTGTTGAAAAAAGTTAAGTCCAAGCATACTATGGTGCTGATGGAAAGTATGGTAAGCGGTCACAAGTATAATGTGTTCAGAGAACGTTTGGCCGACAAACTAGAACTGATACATTTCGATCCGTGGATAGGACAAATGTGCGTGTATAAGGAGCGGAGGAAAATAAGAAGTGCCAACGTGAAGAGATTCACGGAACCTGCGTAAACTGGCACACAATCCACTCGTGTAATAATTAATAATTTTGTCATGTAACGTAGAATATTTGTAAACATTTTTTTGTATTTTAAAACTGTTGAATATAATTATATATATTAATTTGAACGATACTAATAGCCTTTTGATTTAAGTTCCATCGATAAAAACGCCTTCATGTTGGGGTCTTGTATTTTGTCCAATATCATTTGTGTTACTCCTTTGCCATCATTGTCCGCGAGTAGCTTTTTAATTTGATCTGCATACTCCAGCCAAACACAATTGGCACATCCTGACATGCAGCAAGTCGTCGGTTCTTCTGGCAATTCTGGTGTAGGCTTCGAACTAAATTTCTTGTGACATATAATTGAACGGCTGCGACTAACGACCAAACCGCTTCGAAATATAGGATACATCTTTTAGCACTGAAATAAATAAAAAAATAAATCGACTGTTAATAACAAATTGTTTGAAACATTTATTTGTCAAAATATTTTCATAATCATTTTATAAAAAATAATAAGGCTTTGAATGTGTCTGTAAAACATTAGAATACGTATATAAAATTTATTTAGTATTGTATTTTAAATAATTAAATTATAATATATTTTAATGTATTTATAATGTTTGTTTATTAATAAAAACACAAAACATATTGTATGATTATATAAATTGTTATGCATTTGCAATCCCTGCGGGATAAAAAAAAAACACCATTTGAAATCTTTTGGTAAAAAGCATTTTACTTATCTAATTAAGGATTAAATATTAAAATAAGGTTTGAGGATCGAAAAGTATCGTTATTTTACTTAAAAACAATTATATAGCATCAAACAATTATTTTAATAAAAGTGATTAATAATTTTCTCTAGGCTGTTATGAGTAAGCTAGTATTATATTTTCAGTTTATCCCAAAAAGAACTCACATTTTATTAGAAAAAGCTTACAAAATATGTGTCATTTTCAAAATTCTATGTCGTTCATAAGTAGAATTTTTTTTTCGATTTATATTTCATTATATTGTTGACGATAGATAAAAATATCGAGTTTCTATTGCTTTTAGTTTTGGAGATGATATCAAATTACAAAAAACAGATATCATGAAAATATAATTTATCATTATATGGTTGTATAATATTTGGAAAATCTATTGAAAATTTAGAAAAATTACATTTTTATAGTACTACATATTTAGAGAGCTTAGTTCTGATTTACAATGTTGCTGGATAAAAAATCTTTAGATTAGTTTTCTTTCTATCCAATTTACTACTAGAAAAAATAAAGAATATCGTAAAACCACTAGCCACTCAATTCAAAATATAAAATATCTTTTTTATTAAAAATATTTATTTCGTACGCAGTTTAGGTTTTGGAAAAACGTAGTGTGTGTAGAAATATTGTACTTGCACCCCCCCCCTGTGCTTAAAATGATACGGAGACACTATTCCCAATATGTTTTTCACATTCCCCCCCCCAAAAAAAAAAGTTCTCTTTCACAATAGTTATTTTTTAACAATACCAAATCTATCAATATATTATAATAATATTATTGTTAAATAAAATAAATTAAAATTTTTAATTATGACAGAATTTTGAGAGCCATTATGGATACCAAAATTACTCGTTATAACATCTTTCATCATACAAAAAAAAAAAAATTTACAGAAAAAATAAATAAATAACATTATTGTAAATCACTATAGTTTATTCGTACCACGCAGAATCTAAAACATATTTGTATGGTTTATGAATTATGGGTATATAACATTGGAAATTTTTTATAAAAAATCATTGAAAACCTGGAAAAGTCAAGGAATTTAAAAATTTTAATTGCGTAACAACCCTGAATCTGGCCACATTTGTGATACCATACGTATATAATATGTATTTCTAACAACTAATTAATTATTTTAAAAAATTTTGGAAGGTAACCACGATCGTGAGTAAATATAATATATTATGAGCAAACATTTTTAATAATAAGTAGTGACACAAACATTTAATAAAGATACACAATATCGATATTAACAAAACATGATTATTATTATTATAGTAAGACAAATTTTAAAAAATTTCACTATGCATTCATAATATAATATAAATAAATAAACAACGCCTAATTATAATAATAATAATAATAAAAAAAAAAACAAAACAAAATCAGTACAACATAATATTTTTATTCAAGAATACAACCTCAACACTATCTCATCAAAAAAAACCTTGGTTTCCATGGTAATATTTCAAGTGCATATTATTATGACATTTCCTTATGTTATTTACACATAATATTATAATATGCATACAGTTATTTTGTACAATATTAAAACATAATTCTTTTTTTTTTTTTGACTTTTCTCAAAACAAACAAATATTAACACAGTATTTATTAAGCATTTTCATTCTACAGAACTGAGAAAAACTATTTATTAATTTTTTTTCTGTCCAAAGATAAGTCAGTGCGCTTATTTGTTTCACGTGTAACAACTTGGCATCAACAACAAATTTTAAATAATAATAATAATATGTTTAAAAATTAAATTATATAAAACTAAAATTATTATCACATTGTCAACTCACATTCTATATATAACAATCCATTAATGAAATAATATTAATATGTTTATTGAATGAAAAAATAAAACAACAAAAATAAAACAAAACAAAATAACAGTTATTTCTTTTAAATATGCGATAATTAGTTCTTCAGACGTTTAATACTGATTTGTTGTTGTATTTTTGTAAATTATAATATTATATAATTCATAATAATATTTTAGTATAATAATAATAAAAATATTAGTTTATACAATATTTGGTAAATAACATTATATAATGTTCAAGAGTTACATTACAAAATCGCTACGTTATGTTATGCGTAAATAAATGATATTTTACACTTAAAATAACTGCGTACAATAATCTATGTAAAAAGCATGACGTCACATATTCAATTGAAATACATCGATTTTATCCGAGTACAAAAAATATGTAAGACACACATGTAGTAAAAAGAAAAAAATGTGTTTTTATTTTGTAGATCTAAATCGATAAAAACAAATTCTTTGATGTAGTTATAAATCTAACCGTTACAATATATATGTTATACGTCATGGACTGCTATTACAGTTCACTAGGCATTATTTAAGAGCATTTATGTTGCAAAACATAACAATACCATACCTTTTACACAATAATAACATAAAGTTAAAATTTTCATTGTAACACATGATACATGAAATTATACATAACATTTTTTTTTTAGTACTGCACCGGTTATAAATTTCCATGATAAAATTTATTGGTAAAAATCAAGTTACCAATTAAAAACGTATAAATAAAAATAAAACAAAAAAAATGCTTAAAAATCACAGTAAACTTTTCAGACGATTCTGAAAGCTATGAGGTAATTTCACGTACGTCTATACCAACAATTTCACACTCCACTGTTATGTTTTTAATATTTGGCATTTTACAAAATCACCTAAATTCAAAGATCTGAGTACTGTGTTCTGGGACGTGTGACAAGCATAATGTTTGATACCTAAAATTTAAATAAAATTAAATCAAAAAAGAAATTATAAATAACTACTTAAACAATACGCTTTGCTTACCATTCAGAACTGCGGTGATAGTAATATCCTTCGATGGACGAAGTGGATTTCTGAAAACATATATAATAGAAACCAGCGAACGAAGCACCGCTAATGTCGCGTATCGTGTGATCGGGCACTAGAAAATGTTCCTTCCATCGCATGAACACGTGGTCGGCATTCTTGAGTTCATCGTAATCAAACGTATCGGAATTGAACGTCTTGGTGTACTGGCAAAATGCAGCAAACTTGTTCTGTAAAACATACATGAATCGATAATAATAAAATTTTCAAAATTTGTAATTATTTATTTTTAATTGCATTAGTGATTAATAGGGAACTTGATGCATTTGCACCTTGTTTTCTTTTGCTCTAAAATGTTGCTCGTCTCTAAAGAAATTTGATTCATGAAACACTAAATCTAATGGTACAATTTTTAATTTGCATTTTTTTATTTTTCTACTTTTTGTACATTTATTTAACTGAAATAAAACGTAAATATTTTTTCTTAAATATAATTATTAGGTATTGATTTTTTTTTCTTTTATACAGTTTTCTTTTTTCGAGTGTATAAAATATAAAATATTAATGTTTAAATAATATCATTTTTACAGTAGTAGTACAAAAATTTCGACAAAAGAAGAACTTTTTATTCATATTTTTTTTTTTTTTTTGGTGTAAAATATACAATACATTTTTTAATGTCACTTTTTTATGTCATTTTTGAACATTTTAATATAATTTTATGAATTTTTTTTTTTGTGCATTTTTTACATATTTTTAGGTCACCAAGTTCCGGGCCCTAGTGGTGATCAATGAATATTATGTACGTACCCAATGTTTCTTGTCGACTTCTTCATCGGCATCCCATTTCCTCGTCAGAAACGGACACTTTTTGTTAATGATTTCTCCGTCAAAATACGTAGTCAAATTAGGAAATTCTTCTGTAAGACCTTTAATTTTTAGATAACCGCACAGATAACCGTTTCGCTCGTCGACATACTGTAAAATGCAATGGCACGTCGTGCAGTGTGTTATATAACAACATTCGCACACTCACACATGGGATATAGCGCTACGCAATCGTCGACCATAGGGTATATATTATGTACCTAACGTTCGTACGTACCTGAAGTACAACTTCTACCTCGTAGCTGTTGCCCTTGGACCTCTGAAATCCCTGAAATTTCGATCCGCTGTACAATATAGATCCTGTGACGCCCAGTTGCTTCGAATTGGCCGGCGGTCTGGGCGTTATGTCCACTTTGACGGGCATACCTGGTGGTAACAATGAATCCTGGACAACAGCAAAAAAAAAAAATACCTATTAATGTGCGTTACCTGACTATTGACACAAAATGAAATTATTATGCGATCACAAAATATGAATGATGATAGCAAATTAATTAGTTTTTTGCTTAATGAATGTAATAATTATGATCAAAGGAGGGTGAGGGGTTAAAATATTCAAATATTATATTATCCGTATGTCACGGCGGTCCGGGGGCGACGAGTGGTGATCGCATATTGTGGTGGTGGAGGAGGGGCGGTGACAGGAGAATAATATAAAAAATCGTACGCGAATTTTATGACAAGGACGTCTGCATCGTTTCGAACACACGAACAGTGGGGAATAAAAAAACATCATTTCAAAAATTATATTATTAAGGTCACCAAAAACAACAATAACATACAACAGCAAGAACAACAACTACAATCGGCGGCGGTGTGTACCTACCAGCAGCAGCTGCGATCGGTGCGCGCGCGTATTATCTCAACGGACGACGACGACCACTGAGTCTTTATAGCAGCGGCAGCTGCAGCAGAAACAGCGGGAACAATAATGTCAATGCTGTACGTCTTATATTATATTTTGAGCAATGATCTATAGATTTTCTACAATGAATACTCGATGATAATTCTGAATGATAAAATGTAATATAAAAATGATAATAATAATATGGAATAAAAATATATTATCTACACTGTACAAGTATGTCGCGGCGGTCTTGATCGCCATGACGTTTTTTGATACGTCAAGCCGCCGGCACATCAGCAGGCTACACATACTTATAGTCCAGTCTTCGTCGTCAACAACGTCCAAACGTCAATATTACCACTGTGCGTCATCCGTACTCTATCGAGCGTCGTCGTGACCTTGACAGTGGCGGCGTAGCAGCGTCGTAGGGGGTGCGGGAGGGGCATTCCGTACCGGGCGGCACTTTTTAGGAGGAATGTAAAAAAGTGTGCACTTGGCTCGTCGGGGTGTTCTTCGCACGTCGGGTGGGATTCTCTTGACGGGTGTGTTGAATTTTAACGAAACGATAAATCGTTTTTTCAATAAAACGATTCTGAACGCGAAGAAAGTTAATAATATAAAAAATAAATGTGAAAAAAAAATGTTAGGAAAATGTTCCAAAATTTTCTCGCGCCAAAATCTTTCTCGTATTATTTTCTATCTGTGTTTAAATTTTCACATAGTTAGGATCAAAAAATAATGATGGTTTCCGAGTCGTTTTTGTCAAATTTTGGGTAGTTTTTTCCAAAAAAAAAAAATTCAAAAATTGGGAAATTCAAAAAATGACCCTTATAAAATACAATCTAGAGGCAAATCCGATTTCAAAAAGTTGCTGATCGAAACTTTTGGGTACAAGTATTGAAATACAAAAAGTTGTACACAGAAAAAAAAGAAAATTGATTTTCATATTTTCAAATACACCTAATGCAGTGGTTCTCAACCGGTGTGTCGCGACACCTTAGTGTGTCACGTATTACTGTGTATCACCAAAAAAATTGTTTATTTATATTTTACTGTTTAAACAGTATAATTCTTATACTGTAAAGAAAAGTTCACACTACACCATATCACAAATATCTCATTGAATTTTTTTATGAAAATATAAAATCTTTGGCTATGTAAATGTATAATTTCAAATTCTG
>JAIPRM010005704.1:0-20031 GCA_025469315.1 Stegophylla sp. TES_Ste_2020 | reverse complement strand
TGACGACAATAATAGGTATTGATATTATCAAATTTATTATAATGCGCCGTCTCAAAACCTATCTCCGAAATACAACAGGAGAATCTAGGTTAAATGGATTAGCAATGCTAAATATTCACCGAGATATAGAAATCTCAACAGTCGCTGTACTCGCTGTACTTTAAAATTAACTTTATGTAAAAAATTTTAATAAAAAAAAAAAAATAATTGTATAAAAATGTTTTTATTATATTTATGATAACCCCCCATATAAATAAATTCTGCGTACGCCCCTGATTTTATTAATACGATAACATTATTTTCTTTTAAACAGAATTAACTAGCAGTGTTATAATTTATTATACTTTAGGTTATTAGACCTTATGAAAATATTTCAAACAAATGCCATCAGGTTACTACTAACTAAAAATTTATTAGCGATATATAAGACGTGACACTGTAACGTTCAAGTTTTGACAAATTACAAGTAATTAATGAGTATTATAACTTTTGAAAAATTGTCTTGTAATGATATGCCTACTACAAAATATGCTACATAATACATTTTAATATATTTTCCATCGAGGTAAAAATTATTTTTACTTTTAATTCACTCAAAATTTTAATTTTTCATATGACATTTAAATATATTATATTCATGCAAACATTTCATTTGATGACGCAAAAATAGCTAGGTAGTTTTCATGAGCATTATTATATCACTCTTTAAATTATATTGAACATAATAATATTTCAAACCTGCCTTATGATGTGCTAGCGCAATCGACTGTCATCCAATAAGGGTAAGTGTTTTTACGAACCGAGTGTGTAAACTCAATCGTTATTATATTATGTAAAAATATTTTTTCTATACGTAGCTGATGATTAGGGCTAGGATTTATATGCATTGGTATGTTTTTTTTGCAGTTTCTGATTACTGTTTTTGTTAACAATGTCCACAAATCAGTTCATTTGGAGATAAATGGTGATGCTTTTTTTTTTCGCATATTTTCATACATTTTGAAAAAAAAGTTAATATTATTGCATATTTCGACTACAAAAACCCGAAAAATGCATGTTTTATGGAATATTTCATTACATGACATTTCATAACTGTACAAAAATATACAAATTTTTAATGTCCATTTTATCATCTATTTTATTAAAATCTTTTTAAATTACAATTTTCCTCTAGATAGTACTTTTAAGAAGTCGTTTTTCATAATTCTCAATAGTTTTCTCAAAATTTGGGAAAATTTTCCCGAAGTTTGCAAAATAGACTGGAAAACTATTTATTCTTTTTAATCCAAACTTCATGAAAATTTAAAGATAAACAGACAATAAAATTTGAAAGCAAAAAAATTATGAAAATGTAAAAAAAGAATTTGAAAATTTTTTTCTTACAGTTATTTTTTCTCCGAAAAATTTTTTTTTCTCAGTAATTAGTGAAATGTAAAACTGGCCGTGTAAAAAATAAATATTTTTGTTTAGTTTTGTTATAGTAAAAAACATTTTACACGCCCTGTATTATATGAGTTTTGACTTGTATAATTTATATTATAATTTTTGACATATTATATTAACCAATGTCCAATGTATTAATTGGTTATTATATAACCAACACATTAATTTCAGTTATTACTATCATCATTTTTTTTTCTTTTACAATGAATGTGAAATATTAATGTTTGTCCTACTATTATAATTATATATTATATTCTATAATAATAATAATATCTACGTTTTCAATATTTAAACGGATATATTTATTTTATTTATTCTTATAAATATAAAAAAGTTTATAAGTAATTCTTTAAACATTTTCTATTTTTATTCTTAATCATATATACACATATTCGCAGGTACCAAAGGCAAAAATATATTTAAATTTTCAAAAAGGCTGAAAATATGTAATGGGTTTCATCAAAATAATTGATACAACTTATGAATTAAAAAGGGTTAATATTTCAGGGACAGGAAATTATAATTTTGGTGGGGTAAAGCCCCAAGTTCTATGGTATGTACTCGATTAAAAAGCGTTCCGATTCAACAAATTTTCCACACTGAATCCCATTCTACATGTCGGATATATGAAATAAAAATTAATAATAAAACATTGATTTTATAATTAGTTTATTATCAATGATAAAATAACTACAATGGTTGCGGGTTACATGCGTTTTACGTTATACACGGATGTACTAAGTATAATAATATCCGTACTGTATTTCAAAGAACGCGTTATTTTAGTGGAGAAGTAATACGTAACTAATAATCACTTCTTTGGCGGTCACATCGTTCTAATAACAAGACGACCGATCAAAAAGTCACTCGAGTTACGTCTTACAAATTTTATCTCAATGCAAATAGCAAGGTTGTAAAAAAAAAAAAAAAAATGACGAATGAATTACCGGAAAACTGTTTAATAAGAAAAAACGTAGTTATTTCCGATGAAATTTTCGTTCGTATTTTGTTATAATTGAATAAATTAAATATCAGCGATTTATAAAACGTTCACCGCACATTTCATTCTATTACTTGGTAAAACTTATGACGAAGAAGAATATCAATTTTTAGTTAACCCCTTAAATCTCGATGTAACAAATGTTGCTGATTTATGGTTCTTGACATAACGAATTCTCGGTATAACGAATTATTTTTTCTATCTCTTGAAATTCGTAACGAATTATTTTTTCTATCTCTTGAAATTCGTAATACCACGAATCGATTGGTTTATTTATAATTTTATAACAACGCGTTCAGCTTAATAATTGTCTGTTTTAAATTTTTAATATTTTAATTTTATTATTGATGAACTTTTTTCAATGTTTCAAAATGTGTGTAACGTCTGCCACGTTACTGAAACGAACGTGATACCGACGATACCGTACAGTAATTAACCGTAGTGTGTTAAGATTAAAAATAATACTACAATTATTCGGTTATCCTGAACGTGACTTAAATTGCCCCTGGAAACAACGTCTACCTTCAATTTTTGGCGGATACCGTAGATGCCCCGTTTTGGTAACCAATAAATTTTTGAAAAAATAAAAAAGGTGGGAATTCCCCATTTCAATGGAAAATTCTTAGGAGCCAACTCAAAGGTACTTTTTAAGGGTAAAATATTAACGTCCTGTATTTGGGAGCTAATTTAATTGCTTCGAATTAAACAATGGTTGATGGAACAGGCGCTGATGGATTGTTTCAACAATAATATCGGTATAAAATATAATATTATACGAAAACACCGTGTGCGCAATCGCAGGCCACAGGTGAATTCGTTCGACCCGGGTTTGGCTGGCGTTCGTGGAATTCGCAGCGTATGTTCTGTGCTAAAACTACATGTACGTGACCAGGTATGCGGGCGAGTCGTTCGAGCAGCGCTTCGAAAAGTCGTGCTGCTTCGCCGTCATCGAACGTTCTGCGGCTGCCTGCCCAAGTCGGATCATGTTAGAGTGACCACACACACTGATAAAACAAAATTGACTGAAGGAATTTTACTTATATTAAGTCATTTTGCTTTTAGTCATGATACAACATTTATGAATGCACACTGATAAAACATAATTAGTCAAATCATCGTGAGTCGATGTGGTTAATTTATCGCAACGTCAATTCATCGCGACTATAATGTTCATCGCGTGTAATCAACCAAAGGTATAAATACATATAAATTCAACATTTGCCTTCCAATTTTTAAAACAGACTTAGGAGTGTCTACACATTTATTTTTTAAGTGTAGGTATGGTTAAAAATGTTGTCTTAAAAAAAAAAAAAATCTTAGTATTAAAGTGAAAATAATTAATGGTAAAAATTGTAAAAATGTAAAATATTATAGTCGCAACTCATAGTGTGATTTTGCAAAGAATGTCTGTTTTAATATTTGTTAATTGTTACATTAGAAAGAGTAGACCTCACTCTCTCTCTTTCCTCATCCTTTATATTTCTTCCTTCCCTCTCTTATTAAAGATTATGCAGAGGTTGCCTTTAGATCATTGTGTGGCCATGATTACCCAAGTTTTCAACCAACCTGTAAAAATCCGACTAAGAAATAAGGTTTTTCAGTTTTACTTCCCTTTTAACCCCCTTAGCCTTTAGGTTTTCAATATTCAATATGGTTTATTCCCTTATGAGGAGGGGGGGGGTAAATCAAACAAATAAACATGTTAAATTCCCCCAGCATTTTAATCATAATTGCACCATGAATAGATTCTTCAATTAAAAATGCGTTACGTGTAGAACCAATTCATGACATATCATCTTCTTAATATTAAATTTAATTCTTCAATTTTCATTTTTCAAAAAACTCATTAACAATTGCCTTAAACAGAATCCCTCTTTAAACATTACTAGAGTAGCGCCGTAGAATATCACTACACATTTATATATTCTTTGACGTCGATTTGGGATAAACGTGTCGTACTTCTTATCAATAAAATTTTGATTCTATACACAGCTGCAGTTGATAATATACTATGATTGTACATTTTTTTATATTTCTTAGGAGACTGTGATTCTGTTTTTGATTATCTCACTTATCTGCAATAATATAATATAAATATAATATAAATTATTATGCAGAATAATTTTAAACAGTTCTGAATAGTCGGAACTGTTATAGTTGATATTCAGCATTTTGTATATTACCATTCGTATAGTAACCGAAGTAACGTTCTATTTTTAAGTAGAATAATTTTTTGTGTAACATGAGTTCGCATCATGTAGAAGAATTTCCAGTATGGGCATTGGTACCCAAAAAAGAAACCGGAGTCACAAACTTTTTGACTAAATATCCGTCTTATGACGGCCGAAATGTGACAATAGCTATATTTGATTCCGGTGTTGATCCTGGAGCACCTGGTCTTCAAGTGAGAACTCTTTGTGATTACACTGTTCTGTTGAAGTCTAAACGATTACAGCTGTGCATCCGTCTTGAGAGCAATTTGAGCATATAAATGCATAATGATATGCAATACTAATGCCTTATAACTTTGATTTAATTTCTATTTAATGAACTAAACATTATGAGTAAAAATGATAATATTTATAGCTCAATCAAAATATTTTTATTTTAAATCAAAATAATCTTAAATGTACATATCCAATCTACAAAAAGTTAATGGTTTAAGATTGTATAAATTAATAATACATTGGTAGTTGTTTTATACAACGGAATTGATATACATTCAAAATAAATTTATAAAAACAATTAAATTTAATAATGATGTGTGTTTGATTCTATGTCAAGCATGTTCTTTAATTCACAAACATTGATTAAAACATATTTTTTAAGAAGTCTAAAATTTGTGTAAATTTTAATTATGCATTTTAGAAGACCTCCGAAGGAAAACCCAAAGTTATTGCTAGATACGACTGCAGTGGTGCTGGGGATGTTGATACTAGTACTGTAGTAAAACCAGAAGGAAATGAAATTAAAGGATTAACTGGACGTACTCTTGTGGTAAATAGTTTGCAATATTTAACAAATTTTGAATCTAGTTATTTTTTTTAATTATTTTGTTTTGTAGATACCAAATAGCTGGAAAAATCCGACTGGACAGTATTATATTGGTGTAAAAAATGTTTATGAACTGTATACAAAAAGTGTTCAAAAACGTATTGAAGAAGAAAAAAAAGAAAAGGAATGGGACCCACTTCATAAAGTATTATTAGCAAAATCAAATAATGAACAATATCATTTTAACAAAGTAATTGAAGAATATCTATGCTCTCTCTCTTTATATATATACATATATACTTAAAATATTAATTTTAACTATAGGAATTTGATTCAAAAACATTATCAAGAGCCAAGAAGTTTGAAAAGGATGACATAGACTATACTGTAGATGCTTTACAAAACTTAGAAAAAAAATATAAAAGTATTACACCAGTTTATGATTGCGTTGTTTTTCATGATGGAAAACAATGGCTGTACGTATATTTAAAATTTGAATTTTTTTATTCTTAATTTTGCTTTGTTTAAAACAATGGAATTTTATGATTAAGTATTAGGATTTTTGGTACTTTTTTATATACGGAGGTCACTTGTATATTTATATCTTGCCACCGCGCGATAACATTGTGTTATATTTAGGGATAATATGCAGTAAGGTATTTGGCAAAAATTTTCATGGCGTAGATCAGTTCACCCGGTGTTTGGTCAACGAGCATAGTGAGTCGACGCCTCCGCTTCGCTCTGCCAATCAAAAATAACTCTCGGCTTGTTTTGCAACGTGGGGACATTTCGGCTTGATAATCGCCCCCCAGGCGACAAAATAATTTGGGAGGTAATAATGGTACTTTTGCCAAATGCCTTACTGTATATCCCTAAATATAACACATTATTATCGCACGGCGGCAAGATATAAATATACAAGTGGCCTCCATATATAACAAAAGTACCGGATTTTTTTTAATGTATATTGTGTTATTATTTTTGTATGGTTTTTATATTCCATACTGTCATTATTAAAGGGTTTATTGCATATTTCTGAAAAGACAACTATGAAAAACTTAGTTAACATAAGTATTCCTGTAAAATGTTTTCTTGTAATACATAATTGTTTTTAAAAGCATTTGAAATCAATTAACACTATTCTGTTATACCAAGTTCGAAACTTCAGAACTTGCCTTTATGAACTGATACCTAAAATTTATAAAAAATATTGAGATTAAGATTGAATCAGTTACAATTAATAACATTGGACACAAAGTTAAAAACAAATTGAAGGTTGTCCTATAGAAGAATAGATTTCAAATAATGTCAACCATTTCAACAATTTAAATGATGAAGAAGTTTTGAGCGAGTGTTTTCCTGATCACATCATTGCTGACGATTTGTTTCATTTAAAATTTGCTCCAATCACTTCAGTGAATGCTGAACACTTTTTTTCTAAGTTTAAATATTTACTAGGTGTGGGATAATCATTATTCATTTAATTTTGACATAAAATGTGCTCTAATAGTGCAATGCAATAATTTTTAAGCTTTTATTTAAAATATTTTATTTTTAACTATTATTCGTTATCTATATTCTTATTCTAGCTGTAGGTAGTGAGGAAGGGGCTCCGTATTTCATCCCATACCTTGAAAGTGTTCAGCTGCAACTTATGGGTTATAATCTGTATCATGATAAAAAAAGAAAAATAGTCAAAATAACATTCAAATTATGTGATATCATAAATGGGATATTATTTAAATAGAAAATAGGGATACTTTAAAATTATATTAACACGTTATTGGACTGCAGGTTAGGTTTGCTGCTAATGTCAGTAATATTAAAATTTGATGTCAAGGGTGAGGTTGCTCTATGTCCCGGATTTGCCCTACATTATCAGTTTTAAAACATGTATCCTGGTATCCAATAAGGTGATCACAGGATCTAAGAATATCCCACTTTGAATAATAATGATTTTATAAATCTCATAGTAAAATTAATCGACTTAATGTGTAACTAACGACATATTTTGTACATTACTAACTTTGCCTGTAAAAGTCAGTTCAGCTCGAGCAAACAGAATAAACTTCAATTTTATTTATTTAGATTAGAGTTTCCTAATTAGTATTCCATGGAACACAGGTGTTCCGGGACCTAAGAGCAATGGTTCTTCACCTTTTTTTAATGACGGGAACACTTAACATTTTATAAGATTTTTGCGGAACATAGTGATTTTTCATGGTTATACATGTCTTATAATTAACCGATATCCAGATTTTTTTTTTTTCTGTGATCACTTTCGTATGGATTTACTAGTCCGAAAGTCTTGATCAGCAACTTTTTGAAACCGGATTTTCCTCTAGTTGCTACTTTAGGGAAGTCATTTTTTGAATTTTCCAATTCTTCATTTTTTTTTTGGAAAAACTACCCAAAAATTTGACAAAAAAAACTCGGAAATCATCATTTTTCTTCAATATTCAAAAATATGATGTTTTTAAAAATGATATTTTTTTGTATACGCACCTGAGTGCTAGTTTTGATATAGCAGTAATAAAAGTGACAATTTAAAATATGCAGATATGGAAAATACATTTTTGTATATTCCATCAGTGTTAATGTGATTTTATATTATAGTTTTTTCAATTTTAATGATTATAGTGCTTGTATGGATAAATCTGAAAAAGGAAACTTAGAAGAGTGTAAACTCATGGGAGAATATAGTGAAGACCCAGAAAATAATTTTGATTACATAACTGTTTCCGATAAAATATGTTATTCATTCAATGTGCATGACAATGGGAATGTATTGGAAATTGTAACTATTGGGTGTAAGTACAATATTAAATCTATATAATAATACATTAGTTTTAATTTATTGGTATAGCAGACAACATTTCTTGTCCAAGTGTTCCCTGATTATTTCAAAAAACCATTCAACAATTTGCTCCCTCAAATCTCGTTCCTTTTGTATACTATCTTTTCTAGGCTCCCCAGACTATACTGATATCCTGGGTAATGAACCAGCAAATTTCTTGGTCAGATCCTCATTTGTACCCTTACACTGACTTAATACCGTTTTACTGTTAATCTATTCACAAATTATGGGAACTGTACACTGTCCAGTAAGAGAGCATGCTACAGTCCAATGAAAATTGGTTAGTTTTGCGCATTGCTCCACATTACTCAGCCATAGCATTGCCAATACCGGCCAGCATGCAGGCAACATTCAGTGCCTAGCTGCACTTTAGTGGTAGTCCACATGTACAGAAATGGCATGCTCTTTCGCCAGAAATAGAATGAGACAACTTCCTGACATTCACTGCCAACCATAGGTTAATGTTAATCTATTAATTTTATTCATTAAACTTATGTTGAATCATAATTTATAACCAAAACAATTTAAGGATCGATTACGGCATCTATTATACCTGTCTAACTGTGGCAGCAATAATTAAGATTTTCTACACATTCTGTTTTACTCCACATTCTCTAATAAACTTAATTTAAAAAGATCATTTCCTCTCTTAACATCAACTTTACCTATATAGATTCCCTATCATTCAACAATATCACACTAATTAAATACATCCTTCATTTAATTCTCCTTGGTTTTAAAATTTTAAAACAAAAAAACTTTAAACAACTAAGTTGTAATTTTAATATTTTATTTTTTCTTTGACATGTTTTATGGTAGAGATAAAATAATTTATGTTAATATTTCACAAATAAAAAAAAAAATTAATTTAAAATTCAGTATTATAACCGAAATACTTTTTAAAATGTATTTTCTGTATTAAAAATATTTTAATTACTTTTTAGCATCTCATGGAACACATGTATCTGCAATTGCTGCTGGATATTTTGCTGAGGAGCCAGAAAGAAATGGAGTCGCTCCAGGTGCCCAAATTGTATCTTTAACAATTGGAGATAGTCGTCTAGAGACAATGGAAACAGGAACAGCAATAGTAAGAGCAATGATTAGGGTTATGGAACTTAGAAAGAAGTTCAACATTGATGTTATAAATATGAGCTACGGAGAGCACTCAAATTGGTCTCATGCAGGGTAGTTATAAATTTGAGTGTTTCGTTTTTTACAAAATAATAACCTAAAAATTGTTTTTTCAGGAGAATTGGAGAGATTATGAATGACGTTGTAGATAAACATGGAGTGACTTGGGTCGCATCTGCTGGAAATCATGGACCAGCTTTATGTACTATTGGTGCTCCACCAGATATATCCCAAACAACAATTATTGGTAATACACTAATTATTGCATGCCATGCATTTTTTTTTTATTAGTGGTAGTGTAGGGAAGTATTTTAAACGTATTTAACTAACTAATAATTTTATTCTTATACATACAATATAATACCAGGACAGAAAAATATATGAGGAATCATTTGATATTGTCTACCGGATTAAGAATTAGATGTTTTATGAGATTTTGATCAAAAAAGTTATTTTATGTGAATAAGACCAGTTTCATAAAAATTTTAAATTTAAATGCTTAAGAAAAAAATTAATCAATTTTTAAGTTTTTATAGGGTCCTAATAAATAAGTAAGGTTGAATTATATTTTCAGGTCATATCAAGCAATTAAAATTTTATTAAATAAAAGCTTACAAAAAACTTTCCAACTCTTTATTCAACCAAAAAGTGGTAAAATTTTTTTGTCTATATTACACTATTGTTAATTGAAGTGTTTCTATGCAAAATGTGTTATTTTTATTTTTGACAAAATTAAGTTATACATCGATTCTTATGGAAAAAATGGTGATAAATCGAATGCGAGCATAATTTTTTGTCAATACATACTATATTCTAGTTGAAATTATGTTTACAATATTGATTTTTTTTTCAAAATTTAACTAACGAATAGAAAGGGGCACCTATTAATGACTAACGACTTAGTCGGTAGTAAAAACTAAGTTAATAAATTGGTTATTAACATTAACTAATGACTAAAAAATGGAATAAAAATTATGTATCAAATAGTAGAATACTTATCACTTTTATATTTTGCTCCTTGCTCTTAAATGCATATAATGAATTAAAAAGAATACATGTATATTTGCAATAAAAAAAATGTTAATCTATTTTTAGTCTAATTGTTTTAAATTTTTGTTTAAAAAAATTAATATATTAACATTTTTGGACTCCAAACGATTTCTTTTTGTGCATAGGATTTCTCCTGCCTTAGAAAATACTCTTTCTGAAGGTATGGAAGTAGCTGGAATTACGGCGTATTTCATCGCTATCAAAAATAACGATCTATATTAAGGTGTAATTATTATAATCTGAGTAAATGATCGAGTTTTTATTTTTCAGGTATTCATTAGTCGGTAGTATCATTGATTAGTTGGTAGTATTATTCATTAGTCGATTGTGTTATTCATTAGTTACTCATTAGTTGAGTGATTTCATGTATTTTAGATTCTGAACGAAGTGAAGAAGCTAATGTTTTTGCAATGATGTTTTTTTTTTTTCTGTGTACAACTTTTCGTATGGAAATACTTGTCCAAAAGTTTCGATCAGTAACTTTTTGAAACCAGATTTGCCTCTAATGAGGTATTGATGGTACTTTAAAGAGATAATTTTTTGAATTTCTCAATTCTTCAATTTTTTTTTTTGAAAAAAACTACCCAAAATTTGACAAAAACGACTTAGAAACCATCATTTTTTGATCCGAACTATATGAAATTTTAAACATAGATAAAAAATAATTTAAGAAAGATTTTGGCGCAAGAAAATTTTGAAAATGTGAAAAAAAAAATGTTGAATATTCTAACATTTTTTTTTCTCATTTATTTTTGATATTATTAACTTCCTTTATTCAAAATTGTTTTATTGAAGAAATGATTTATCGTTTCTTAAAAATTCAATACACCCATCAAGAGAATCTCACCTGTCGTGCAATGAACATCCATCGTGTGAAGTTTGTCCGGCCTTTATTAAAATAGTTGGTTATGAATATTTTAGGATTTTAATTTTTTTATTGTGACTAATAGTCGGTAGTTTGAATTAGTCGGTTGTGCACATCACTAAAATGAACTATTTCCAGAAATACTACGTTTCGCAATAAATCAAAATAGAAAACATTAGAGAAATTATAGAATAATACATTTTTTATATTTTCTTTATCTAATTATGAATTTTTAATTTTTAAGCATTGCACATATATCCTAATGTGCCTGATTTATCTGCAATAGAAAATCACTATTCCAGAAAAATTTGGTTTTTTGGTAATAACATTTTTTGCATAGAAGCACCTCAATTATGGGTGAACCTCTCATATGTTTAGTTCTATTAGTTTTGAAGTCAACTAAATTATTAAAATGTAGTTAATGATGGTTTATATTTTTACTGATTTTACTCTAATTTGAGGTAATTTTAAAAATATTTAATGTTTCCTATATTTTAGGAAAAATCATTACCTAAGAATAAAAAAAATTTCTAAATAAAGTACCATCACATCCAAATTTTCTCTGAAAACTTATGCTACTTTTCAAAATAGAAAGTATTTCCATGAAATTAAAATTAAAAAGATATGATGACTGCCACCTACATATTGTATTCAAAATAGTTGAAAAAATAACTAAAAGTTTTTAAAAAATTATTTTTATTTTTGAATTTAACTTTATATACTCATTTAAATAATTTTCAGATAAAATATTGACAGCTAAAATACATTTCAGATGTAAGATGTTTCATAAAGAATATTTTCTGCTAAAATGTTTGTTATTAACAAATTATTTTTCTGATTAAATATGGTTTAACTGAATTTTACTCTAACAGTTTATTTTCAGATAAAATATCTTACATATTATGTTTTATTTTAGTAGCTAGTTTTTTGGCGAAATAATATTTAATATTTTTGGTAAATATATTTTTGATTATATAATTATGGCTGAAATATTTTTGGACATAGCCCCTCATTATATTTACACAAAAATATGGATTTAAAAATAAAAAAAATAAAAATCAATTTAAAAAAAGCGTGTACTCGCACCTTGAGGTGTTTTCGCATTTCGGATGGGATACTCTTGAAAGTGTGTTGATTTTAAGGAAACGATAAATCATTTCTTCAATAAAATGATTCTGAGTAGAGTTTATTGTACTAATACACAATAATTATCAGTTTTGAATATTTAAATGTTGAACTAAAAATTATTTTAGTTAAAATAAAAATAAAAATAAATCCTCAAATTTTTTTTAAAATTTTCAACATTTTCTTGTATCATAATGTTTCTCATATTATTGTCTATCTATATTTAAATTTTCATAAAGTTTGGATTAAAAAATTATTATTTATTTTTCAGTCTTCTTTGTGAAATTTTGAGTAGTTCCAAAAGAAAAAAAAAAAAGAAAAAGAAAAAAAAATAGAAGAATTCAAAAATTCAAAAAATTGTTGGTTGAGACTTGTATTCACAGAAAAAAAAAAAATAAACATCATTGTAAAAACACTAGCTTCTTCGCTTTACTCAGAATCTTAAATGATAAATAATTTTCTCATATAATTATGAACGAAATATGTTAATAATATAAAGAACAATAATAATTGTCATTTTCAACATATTCACACTCATGGTAGGTATTCATCTGACCCCAGGAATGAAGAATATCCATGGTGCAAAGTATGTCCAGCTTTCTTATCTATACTTTACCTTACTTATCTTTGTTTTACTTTATTTATCCCTAAAGACAATTTTATTTTCAAAAAATTTCATAAGAAGTTTTAGAAAAATATTTTTTCAAAATTTCCTTGCTCCAAAATATTTTTCATATTATTGTCTTATCTTTGTTTAAATTCTCATAAACTTTTCAGACTTATATTCCAATTATCTTCTCCTTTGTAAGTAGTAAACCATGTCTAGATGTTGACAGCATTTTAACTTTTACAAGGCTATGTATAAAGTAACAATGATGTATTATCATATATATTTGTGGAAATTTTCTTTCGACCGAGTTTTGTAATATTACAATAGGACAAAAAATGTATTTGTGACCCTAACCAATTTTATCTATTATATAAATTTATAAAAAATCCCCTGATATGTTTAAATATAATTCAAAAATATCAAACATACCTTTTAGATTCTGAACGAAGTTATTCTGAAAAGAAGCTGGCGTTTTTACAATGATGTTAATTTTTCTTTTTGTGAACACTTTTTATGGATCTACTCGTCTAAATCTCGATCAGTAACTTTTTGAAACTGGATTTGCCTCTAGTTTTTTTAATTCATATTTAAACTCTCTTCCTCCCTCTTAGGACTTACTTTCTTAGAAAATAATTTTTTATTTTGTTTCAATTGAAGGAGTTGGAGCCTATGTATCACCGGATATGATGACAGCAGAATACTCTATGCTGCAAAAACTCCCAGGAACTACTTATACATGGTCCTCCAGAGGTCCAACAATTGATGGAGGAAAAGGTATTAGTGTATGTGCACCAGGTGGTGCTATAGCTTCTGTACCTGGATTTTTGTTGAGATCAACACAGCTAATGAATGGCACAAGTATGTCTGCACCCCATGTGGCTGGAGCTACAGGTAAGTTATTAACCTTTAAAAATTATTCACATTTAAAATGCTATTATAAATAATTTAACTTTGTTACAGCCTTGTTAATATCAGCACTCAAAGCAAAAGGAATCGATACTTGTCCTTATTTAATTAAGAGAGCTATGGAGAATACAGCACTTTACATAGATAAGATTGATCATTTTTCTCAAGGACATGGATTGTTACAAGTAAAAAAATTACAATATATAAAATACTTTATTTAAATAAATATGTACATACATTACTTTCATAAAAATATCCTTTAAAATAATGTGTGTAATAAATAAACTAAAAACTAGAATATAATTTACAATTTATTCATATAACAGACACATTTTGTTTATAACACTAACGTGTTACAGATTATACATAGTTCAAAATATAAAATAAATTAGAAAATTTTAATATAAACTTTTATTTAAATGTTAATATAATTTAATTATAGGTTGAAAAAGCATATGATTATCTAATTCAATACCATGAGGAATCAGAATCTTATATTAAATTTAAAGTATCTTGTGAAGGAAATGCTCAAAAAGGAAAAGGAATCCATGTAAGAAATGCAATTGAAAACAAAATACTTGAATATACTGTAACTGTAGAACCAGTTTTTTTAAACAATAGAGAAGTTGGTAAGTTACTATTTTCAGTTATTATCATTAAATTAAATATTTTTTTTTTAGTGGTCATTGAATAAATTATTAGAAATCAAAAATGTTGCTATAACATATTAATAAGAATTCCTATTACCAATATGAATAATTTAAAATGGATTTGCAATATAAGAAATTATATACATATGTAGAAAAATATAGTAATAAGTTAATATCTTAATATACAATAGTATATTGAAATACAAAATAATTAGGATTTTAGGGATTTATTTTTCTTGAAATATCCTTCAGCTTCATATTTTAATCCTTCTATTTTGTCCCACATCACTATCCAATTTATTCCATGAACTCGCTTACCTATAAACAGAAATTAATAAGCCAGTAAGACAATGGTAACTAGTGGAAAGTTCTTCACAATTTGTTGTTGATTAGATAATACTTAGAACATTTTTATAAATATTTAATATTTGGCCCATTATTTTGAATTTCAAAGCAATCATAAATTGAAGCTTTCGAAAAACTCTAAGCAGGGCTCAGCTTTATGGATGATTTTTTATTACTAATAGTTTACTCATAAAATTTAGAAAAAATCAGCCTTGTTAAAATTATAACTAACTAAATTTAGAAAAATTCTTCTATAGTATTAGTATTAATAAAAACTTATGGATGACTTGCCGTGCACCGCATGGCAATTTCTAGTAAAATTCTTCCCACAAAATTCATAATTTTTTGCGCAACTCATATTTTTTTGTCAAACAAAAACAAATACTAATATAGCAAAAATAATATGCGAAGCATTCAGCCAGTTCAAGATCCTAAATGAACCTAAAAGAATTTTTGTTCAAGCTTTTTTTTATTTATGAAATCCCTCTTTTTGTTGGTTAGTAGGTTAGTACTGGATCATAACAAGTGTCTTGCAAAGTGTTAATAAAAAGTTAAAAAAGAGTAAAAACTACTACTTTACCATGAAATGTCTTTCATGTAATTCCATATAATTTAATAACTAAAAAAATAAACATTTAATAAAATGTAATTTGGTCATAACTACAAAACTAACAGTACTAGAAACTTATTATTTTCACCCACTGAGAAGTGCTAAAAACAATTTGACCATTTTTAGAATATAGAAATTTGAAAATATCTTATTTTATTGTCTTCTTTTTTTAATGGTTTTATAGAAGGAATGATTTAAATTTTCTTTGTTGAATTTTAAAGAAAATTTAAATCATTCCTTCTATAAAACCATTAAAAAAAATTCAACGCAAATACCTAGAGTAAGGGGTCTTCAACCCGCGGCTCGCCTTGTCTTTATTTGCAGCTCGTTATCACATTTTAAGTTTAGTACATATTTTTCCTTTATTGATTAAATTAGAATGACTATCACTATCTAAAAAATTGGAAGATATGCGGCACAGAGTCAACCAAACAACTTGTAGAAACCGAGTAGACAAAACGAAGATAGACACACAAAAAACAAAATTCATTGAAGGGAGACAATTTTTTTTTTTTTTTTTGGAGGTGGGAAGAGGGTGTGAATTTTAAAATTTCCAAACTAGGCTTGTAAAGGGGGCTGGCCTAACATACATGAATCCCACTATAAAACTTAAACTCTATAAACTATGCAAATAATTAAGAATAGCTATCGTAAAATAAAACTGCAAGAAAATGCTCGAGGGCTTCAAAATTCTAAATAAGATTGTGCGGCCTGAGATTTTTGTGAAAAAAAATAATGGCCCTCTGCCCAAAAAGGTTGGAGACCCCCTGACCTCTGAGGATGTTCAGCTATCAAGTATATTAACGTAGTATATCTAACTTTTTATTTTCATTAAATTATTTTGTGAAGTGCAGAAGGCAATCATTGATAAAACCAATTGTTAAAAACTCTGAAGACAGAAAAATATTCAGTGCATATATTTATATTAGTATTTAGAATATTATTTAATAAAATCTTACTTAAAATTATGGTGTACAGTTTTACTTAATTTTTTTGATATAATTTTTAAATTGTTTTTAAGATAACAAAATTAAGATGAATCAATCATTTATATTTTAGTGTTTATACAATGTTTCTTTCTTTTTTTTTACGTATACACGTGTTTTTATATAGAAATACTTTCAGGGGTTTTTACCAGAAACTTTTTAAACCCAAATCTACTTTTAGATGGTACTACTTAGGTGATATAATTTTTTTAATTTCTCAATTCTTTTCTCAAAATTTTTCGAAAAAATGACAAAATTTGACAAATTGAAACTATTTTTTTATCTCATCAAAATTTATTTTTATTTTTGGGAAATGTTTTTTTCAATTTTTTAATTATTGGACAAAAAAATTTAAATTAAGCTAAGTAAAGTATAGACAAGAAACTGGATGTACTTCACACGCACCATGGATATTGTTCAATCCTTGGGTCAGATACTTTTTTGGTAGACATGATGAAAATTATAACTTAAATTATTTTTTATATTAGCTAGCATACTTCACTTAGAATATTATTATTGAAGAAATGATTTATCATTTCTTTAAAATTCAACACAATTCAACAAGTATCTGACCCGAAGAGTGGAGAATACCCATGGTGTCAAGTATCTTCGGTTTTTCATGACTGTTGATTAAAAACATATTTACCATCGAGATTTTTTCGTACTAATTCAGCGTATTCATGACGAACAAATTTGATTCTAGCACATGTATTATTTTTCTTTATAAATACAATGTTATTGGTTGTTATGTGTTGGCTTAAAATTGTCCATATGTCTTCTTCTGTTGTTTGTGCATTCATATTTCGAATGTGTAATTGTTTCATCTAAAACAAAAATTTAAAAATTATAAACATTTTTATAATACATTATGCTATAGTACTATTCACGAAAACTGGCGGCTGGCCGCCGTCGTACCCCACCCACTGTGTAAACATTGGTTCTCATTTTATGTGACCACCTGCTAAGGTCCGAAACGACGGCGGCGTGGCGTGCATTATTGACAATTTTTCAATATAATGTTTGTCATTACTTGCAAAATTTTTTTTTCAGGACATCCTTATATTATAATTTAAACAATTGTTGATATAGTCTTAGATAAGAACCACAGTGTATTACAGAATAAATTACTTATTTGTTTAATCTATTATTTATGCTTTTATTTAAAAATTATCAAATCAGGATAATAGCTGTAGATTTAATTTAAATCTGTTCATTTTCGTGTCCAGACTTGACTTAGAAATTATAATTTTTCATTTACTTATGTCATTATTCAATATTTGTTTTTTGTTTATACTTCCATAATAATTATGTATATATTGTAACTTTTTCAAAATAAAATTGTTTTTAAATAAAAAAACAAAATTTGTATTTAAGTATTCTGTTTTTATACTGTATTGTATATATATATATATATATATGTATGAACTAATGTGAGTTTTTAAGGTACAAAAACATTAATGTCAAAAATGTAGTATTATCGTAAATATATTGATAACGGGAGAGAGATAATTTGAAAAAGTGTGGCTAATTGTATTGTATGGTTTGATAACCACTACAACAAATAATCCGCTTGGAACGCAGCGGGCAGCCGCCAGTTTTCGTGAATAGTACTATAGTAGACTTTATACTTACTCTAACTAATACTGAATGTCGAAATACAGGTTCAGATTCTGCCCATTGAATCTTAATTGGTATCCCATTTAAAAAAAAAGGACTTTCAGCCATTGACCGGCGAGCTAATGCAGCACTTCTATGATCTTTGAATATCACAAAACAAAATTCTCTGTTTTTGCTAGGATCATCTGTACTATTAAAAACTCGCACTTTTTTAACACCCTCTACACGTTTTTCAAATTCGATTTGCAATTGTTCTTCAGATAAATCCTTAGGAATATTTCTTGCAAATAGCGTTCGATTATCAGTTGACATGCTCACTAACAAATAACCTCTAATACCAGGAAGCGTGAGCTCATTTAGTTTAACTAATGCCATCTCAGCTTCTGAAGGATTGCTCATCATTACATAACCATATCCTCGATTAGAACCAGAAAAATGCATCATTAATCTGATTTGATGAACAGTTCCAAACTAGAAAAAAGATAAATGTGTTAACCATACATTACTTTAAAAATAATCATAAAATATTTATATAGTTGGTGTGCTAAATTTACCTGTGAAAAAATAGCATAGAGAAATCCTTCCAAACAAGCTTTTGGTAATGCAACATATAGTTCACTACCACGTTTTGGTTCTTTTTTAATAATCGACAACAAAGTCTTTTGGCCATTATTTTGAATAACATGTCTTTTATCTATTGAAATTAAACGCTGACCAATTTCTTCTATTTCAATCACATTTTTAGCTTTAGAAATAGCAGCACTTATTAGATCTTCACGTGTAGGCTAAATTTTTACAATAAGAAATTCATATTAATAGAATTTATGTATCGTATGGATCAAACAATGAATAAATTCCAAGCACTTACAACATACTGATCTTGAGTTATTGAAGGAAACTTAAATACATTTTCACTTCCCAATGATTCTGAAGTTTGAGATGATGGTGTTGTAAAAGGTGATGACATTGGAGAAAAAGATGATTGTGAATAACTTGACGAATTAGACACATATGATGATTGAGAATATGGTGATAATGAATAACGACGAGGTAAAGACTGAAATGTTCTTTTTTAATTAGTAAAATACTTCACAACCCAAATAAAAAAATAAAAAAGAAAAAAATATATTTTAATTACTATAACTTAGAAGCTTAGATTATGTCATGGGTATGCAGCGTATATGAAATTAACAGTAACACATCCGCCCGAGCTATAGAACGCTTGCGGAGACTCAAATATGTATCATTTCATTGTTTATGGATTTCAAATGTTTTGTAAAGATTTGAGTAATTAATTAAATATAAACTTTTGAAATCCAAGAGCAATAAAATGATATGTGTGCAATGCCTATCTATAGTATATATAATCTACGGTAGAAGTAAATGTTTAAGATGCAAATATTAAGACTGAAAAGATATATATATATATCAATATATGAGGACTGGCTGGGTAATGTGTGTATATTCATATAACAGACAGTGTTCAAAATATTGGAAGAAGATTATTAGATATTATAACAAGTTAAAAAGCTGGACATACTTCGCACGATGGGTATACTTCTCTTGACGGGCGTATTAAATTTTAAAGAAACGATAAATCATTTCTTCAGTAAAACGAATCTGAACGAAGGAAGTTAATAATATAAGAAAATAAAAAAAATTTCAAAAAATGTCCAAAATTTTTTTTCACATTTTCAAAATTTTCTTGCTCCAAAATCTTTTTTATAGGATTTTCTATCCATGTTTAAATTTTCATAAAATTCGGATCAAAAAATGATGGTTTCCGAGTCGTTTTTGTCAAATTTTGGGTAGTTTTTTCCAAAAAAGAAATTGAAGAAT
>JAIPRM010005703.1:0-20038 GCA_025469315.1 Stegophylla sp. TES_Ste_2020 | reverse complement strand
TTCCTTTGTTCAGAATCGTTTTACTGAAGAAATGATTTATCGTTTCTTTAAAATTTAATACACCCGTCAAGAGAATACCACCCGTCGTGCGAAGTACACCCATCGTGCGAAGTATGTCCGGCTTTTTCCCTTGATTTGACTGTAGCAAATTTATTAACGAATTCCTCCCACTTAATTTCTTTAACTATTTTAGACTCAAAAATTTCTACATTTTCATGTTTTTACAGAATCAAATAAAAATTTGCTAAATCAGATACAAAATATCTGAATTACACCTATTCCAAATTCCAATTCCAATTTTTATTTTGCATATTTCCAGGTTGTATTATTTATCAGTATTTTTTTTTTTATTTCAAAATTTTCGTTTATACTGAAATACATTAGGTCATTAGAACAATTATAGGATAAACATTTTGGGGAAGGAGACAAATATCTAAACACGTTTAGGTATTTGTCTGATTTATACCTCTCTCTTCAAATGCATTATCCTTATGCAACTTCCAAAAAATCTGGGGAGATCTTAAGTAATAAGTATAAGAATTTGATGAGCCATGGTGCAATGAACCGCTCGCACCGCGGTTTCTACGGTACTGCGAGTAACCATTAAATGGCAACTGGCAGCGATTTAGCCATGTACATTTTTGTTAAGTTGGAAAATTCTTTTCATTCATAGAGCAAAGAAAAAAAATTCAAAGAGATATTAGAACACTGCAAGTACGTTCAGTGTAGAAATATTCACTCTATAAATTATTGTAAACAAATTATACAACATGGTAAAAGTATTCAAAAAATGATGGTTTCCGAGTCTTTTTTGTCAAATTTTGAGTAGCCCCCCCCCAAAAAAAAAAAATAAATAAATAAATAAAGAATTGAGAAATTCAAAAAATGACCTCTTTAAAGTACCAACTAGAGGCAAATCCGGTTTCGAAAAGTTGCTGATCGAGATTTTTGGATAAGTATTTCTATACGAAATAGTGTTCAAAGAAAAAAAAAAAAATTATCATCATTCACTTCGTTTAGAATTTAAAGTAAAATACTATATATTTATCCCGGTTTCGCCTACCTTACAACCCCTGTACTGTTGCGGTATGTACTGATGCGAACACACGCGCGCGCATTCACACAAGACACAACCAACAAACACGGTACATATATATTACGATTTCTGAGTTCCATAATGTACTCGTGTATCTGTGAGTACAATCGCAGGCGCGGAGTAGTAACCGCAAAATAGAAATCTGATTTTCTGTGGTCGTTTTATTTTTACTTCAATTTCTTTTTCTATTATGCTCTCGCTCTCAATCACCGGCATGGCAATATAATAATAATTAATAAGATTGTACTTTAGAGAGGTAATTTTTTGAATTTCTCAATTCTTCAATTTTTTTTTTTTTTGGAAAAAACTACTCAAAATTTGACAAAAACGTCTAGGAAACTATCATTTTTTGATCCGAACTATATGAAAATTTAAACATAAGTAGAAAATCATACGAGAAAGATTTTGGCGCAAGAAAATTTTGAAAATGTGAAAAAAAAATTTGGACATTTCTCTAACATTTATTTTTAAGATTATTAACTTCCTTCGTTCAGAATCGTTTTATTGAAGAAATGATACATCCTTTATTCACACACTCATATTATTCCACCCAGGGAACAAAGAATACTCATGGAGTGAAATTTGTCAGGTTTTTGTTTTGTTGGCAATCACATTTTAAATGTTGTCACCACGGCTATTAGATTATGTATTCTACATTAACGGAAAATGAAAAAAAAAAGCGATTCCATTTATCTTCACTAATATAGATAAATTGCACTGTACCTATAATGAATACTATTGACTTTAAGGTATTGACTATATTATATAACTTAAATGCTTTTGAAGTATAATGTTATTAGGATTGGCCAGTGGTATTTTTTAAGGATTTATTAGAAAATGGTCCCCTAACATTGGCTTACATCCCCACCAATGTGTACCAAGTTGTGACATTGGTCACGATTAGTGAACATTACACGGCGTCTGGTAAATATTATTACAACTTTGTATTTATTATGTGCACGAAGAAGAAAGAGGAGGTCAAAGCCTTCTACGGAAAATCTAATGCATTATTTATAGAAACTATGGATCTGTTATGAGTGCATATAACAATATCAGCATAAATGAGACAATTGTGACCCATGAGAGTTTAGATACTTAATATAATTCATATATTGATTAAATAAGATGGTGTTCAGACAGTTGCCTCGAGGAAGGCTCGTTGAAGTGATACGTACATTTGTGGAGCTGAAAGAGAAAAAAGTAATTTCCTATTTCAAAAAAAGGAGCGAGATCAGATTTGTAAAGGATACAGGAAGGTTTAGGTTAGGTTAGGTTATAACCTAGCTTAGATCTCCACGAATGTCTTTGAACACGAAACATTCTTTATTGTTGAATGATTGATAGATTTTACCAACAAAATTAGAGAGACAATTAATGGTCCTCCTACTACGTCTAAAGACAAATAATTTATCTTAGACAGTATATAAAATAAAATTGTTTAACTATAAGGATATGAAAAAAAGTAAGGAATAAAAACACAAAATGTTATAAAATTGTTTTCATACTATGACATAACGCCGAAACAATATTGATTGCAGCCAATTGGTGGTAAAACGCACAAACCTTAAACACAACAGGTAGAAGTCATAATATTCAAATTTAAGTGATAGAAAACATGGAAAATTATGACATCATATAGTTTTTAAATGCACAGAACTGGTTAAATATTAGATACTGACAGTTTTTAGAGGTACCAATAAATTTTTACCATGTAGATACAATGTTATGTAAATGTATAAAAAAGAATTTTCTGTTGTATGGTCCTCATTCCTTTAAAGTAATTGATAACATATATTATTTCATTATTTGGTCATAATTCTTATGAATTATAAATTAATAATATGTATCGAACTTTCAATAGAAACTAAATGAGGTAAGAATTGAACAAAAATATACATGAATATTATTATTTATTTATTTATTTTTTTTTTTTTTGGGGGGGGGGGGGTTGGTAGAGTAGTACAAAATCCAAAAATTTCAAAACTATAGTAAAATGAATCTATATTTCTTTAATTGTTTTGAATTGTAGGGTAGTCTGAACCCCTTCACCACCCTTTCTACACCTATAGAATATATTTCACACAATTCAAAATTACTTAATCTGGCCATGTCAACATCTCAGTTCCAACTGTGTTGATTAACCAAATTTTGATGCTGTATAAGTATACTTAACAGTATAAAAAAAAATTTACCAATTTTATGTTTGAATTATTTTATCAACTATAAACAAAAGGTTAACTCAGCAATAAGGCGACAAAATGAGACAACAAAATATTATATAAATTATTTCAAAAATGTACAATTTTATTATGCAAAAAAAATTTATAATAATTTATTTCATTAGATTATACTATATAACTAATAGTATATAATGAGATGTATATAACCTTTAATATCTTATATAATCATATATTTATATGTATACATATTATATAAATACTTATACATACATATAATATAGTATACATGTATAATATATAAATACATTTTTTAACATATTATATAAGAAATAGGTATGTAAAATTTATAATGACTGTATTATACATATATATATATATATATATGTATGTATACATCAATGAAAAAAAAGTCACAATATAATAATGCTGGACAATCGCAGCAGAATCCACTAAAACAAGGTGCCAGAATTACTCATTCACGTAGTGAGACATAATAATTAGACATTTAAGACAATATGAGTGATCTTTTACTCGCAGATAAGTTTTACATTTATAAGACACAATCAAATTTTTATCTCTCTTACAACATTGACAATATTTAGTACAGACAATTAACCAAATTGTAGTCTAATGATCAATTTTATTTAAACTGCACACCTATTAATTCATATATTAAAAAAATTCTATTAACATAATTATTAATTAAATCATTATAGAACTACTAATATTAGTTTAGAAAAATAATAAATAAATACCTAGAATAATAAACAATACCAACTGAATTGGATTTGTTTAATAGTGTACGCAAAATAAATGCATATTTGCATAATACAATAGAACAGTTAAATTAAAAACTATTCATTTTACAATTATTTTATACTTTATTTTTAGCCATTTTTGGTTTGCGTACACATTTTCGACATTAATTTATATCAATTGCTGCCACGTAATATTTCTAATTATTCACTATGTTTCTGTTTAAGTATAAATAAAATCATTATTAATAATAAAGTATTATAATTATCAATAACAGAAGAAAAATAAAAGGTTTAATTATTTTGCAAAATAATATTATATTTTTAAAATTTATTTAGGTTATAAGAAAATTGTATTATAAAAATCTACGAATAAGGACATAATAATGAATATACTTCACAAAAATCAATTCCAGGGAAAATTCTTTTTTTTTTTTTTTTTGAAATAAATATTTCAAACAAAATATAGAACACACACTGTTAATAGAAAAAAATGTACATAAATAAATATTTTTTTTTTTTTTTTTTTTTATCTTTTTTATATTATATATAATTTAACTTGTTAAAAAATAATATGTTAAGCCCATTTAATTAATGTTGAAAAACATGATAATTTAATTTCTATTTTTTCTAACATTTAATTTTGAGGTTTTCTAAGAAAAATCAAATTTGTAGTTACATAATCTTTTGGTCATGCATTTAATTCAAAGAAAGCAGATTTTATGTATCTTTTTTATATTTGTACATGACTATTGAATGAAAAAATAAAAGTATAATATATAAGTGCAGAAAAGAATTCTAAATACAATTACATTTTTCCCACGCATTTAACAAAGACGCTATTTGTTGTTATTAATATATAAATATATTATTTTAATATTTCAAATGAAATATATGTAGTTTGAATTTTTTATTCCACTTGAGTATTACTTTTTTTTTTTTAAGAAACAATTAATTTGTTTCATGTATTTTTAAAAGATGTTAAGATATAATAGGTTTGAAGATATTTTTAGGCAGAATCGGCATCAGGTGCAGTAGACGAGCCATTTACTATGACCTGCTGTCCATTAGCAGCTGATGTTGCGCTGTTTGACTTGTTCTTCGTTGGAGACTTGTTCTGTTGACCCTTGGATCTTTGAGTTTTAGCCTGTTTGTTGTTTCCACCATTGTTGGCATTACTGTTACTAGCATTTCCGTTGTTGGTAGCGTTCGACTGAGTCGTGTTGGTTGTTTCACCATTACTTTCTTTGGTGAAATCGTAATCCCCTATATAAATCAAAACTCCATTATTAGTTCAAACACAAAATAGTCAAAAAGTCAGTATTCAATTTAGCTACACATTAGCTATCAATGTACTAAAATATATAAATGTAAGTATCTAAAAGCAAATTAGTTAATGTCTAGTTTAATTTTATACTATAATTAAATATGCTTTTGTTCATAAGTTTGATTATTTATAAGATTTAATACTGTTATTAATAATACAATGAATATTCATTGTTATCATATATCTAAAAATCATGCAAAACTATACTTCAATCTAAATACTACATTTTATAAATAAATAAAATTAACACTCAGTAGATCTGTAAGATTATCATGGTACCTTTACATGGCCAATGGGTTTCTCAGAAAAAAAAAATTAAAAATTAAAAAAAAATTGTTTTTTATCCTTGCAACACAAACTCTTCTATCCGTGCTTATTATTTGGTTTATTTACAAGCTTTTTTTTTTTTAGTGAAGCATTACTTACATTCGGTAAGTTTTTCACTATTACTACCAATGGGTTTAGAATTGATTGTTGATTCACCTTGAGCAGCAGCTATGGCGCGATTTCTTCGTTTTTGACTGCTTTTTGACTTCGGTGCTTGCGCATCCACACTAGATACAGACTCTACCGCAAAATAAAATAAAATAATAGAAAAATAACAATAAAAATTAAAATTAAAATAATATAGTCAGTATCATCTGTAACGAAGGTCAAGGGACCGTAAAATGTGTCATTATAAACAAATTTGATTTTTTTTTTTTTATTAATACATTTTACATTTGTATTCACATGATATTGAAACACATTTTTGCAAAATGCAAAATGCATCAACATACGAGCCCTAATAATAACAGTGTGAAGGTACTCTATCTATGTAGGTAATTACATCGATAATATTAGATTTATGAAAATAATAACATACCACTGTTATATACGATTAAAATGTGTGTTGCAGCCTGATTTTCAATTCGTATTAGCCGATATTGTCTTTATAACCAGTTATTTTATATGTATAAATAAACGGACTTTGGCCGGATCCTTGTAATGACCCAGCGTTATAGATGGTACCAACTGTATACACATTATACTTCTAACTTAAATTTAAAGTACTAATATATTCTAATTTCATTTAAAAAAAAAAATGTTATCTTGAAAACTAAATACAAATATGAACATCAGCGGTTCCTAACTTGGGGTAATAATAAATTTTCTGGCAAGCAAAGATACTCATCATATGTGAGATGTATTCAAATATATCCAGACTAAAATTAAAAAAAAAAATTATGTTACCATTAATATAACTATACCTAAATGAACTAGAGATAATTTCCAGTATTTAAGTGCGTAATATTGGTTGCTACCTCGAATCAATCACTGACAATGTGCTTTTTAATTTAGACATGTTCAAATCCACGATTTTACAATGAATATTTTAATTTATTTATTTTTTACTCGATTTTGTTTTAAAATTTGTAAAACTGATATGATAGCTTTTAAACTGATAAAATTTGCTTTTTATAATATTTCATTAATTTGCTATGTAACTTGTGACCAGTCCAAACAAAGAATGTTCCTTATCCATTGAAGATAATCATTATTCTGGGCATCCATCAACATTGAATACAGATTAAAAAATAATTACTCGTATGGGAAAAAAAAAATAGAAATTAACGACCATTGACTATTAACAAAGTAGACTGGTAAAGGTGGAGTATCAATTGGTTCTCATCATTTAATTTTAATAGATTAATTGGATGTAAAAAGGGCGACTTCAAAATTAATAACAAAATTGTTAACAAAGACTGGAATATCGTATTGAAGTGTATTTAGAACTTAAAAATAAAGTTTCTACTAATTCAAGTATTTTTATAAAACCAACTATTATGATTGAAGAAATATAGAAAGAAATATGGATATTATCTCAAAACTAAAGAACAATCATTGCAATGATAGCCGCAAATTCATCTCATCCAAAACAACAGCATTGTAAGAGCTGAAAGGTTTGGAAGATCTTTGAGAGCACAATAAAATACTGGAAAATACCTTTACATTGGTATAATAATATTAAAGAACATTTTTATAAAAAATTTAGTCTGGGTATTTTTTGAAAACACCTTCGTATGACAAATTTTAATTTTTATTGTATATATTATTGTTAACCCTGTATAAGTAGGATGCATTATGAGTGTAATATCATAATAATTGATGTATATAGTTTTGAGGATTTAATATTTTGACAACTTCATGGAAGAATAATTATACTCAGAAACACCGAACACCATTAAATGAGAAAAATTTGTCTTTTAAAAAGTAAACAATATTCTTGGCGAAAAGGAGGTGCAATGGTTGAAGTTGATGGATGTCTGTACTTACAGAACCATATCAGGGTGCTCTTTCAGCTAACCAAACATTTTAATAATCACTCTGCTTGCAACATGGGGTAGGGGAGGAGAGAATTTCCTAATATCTAACCCGCTTTTATAGGTAAGATAATAGTATTAAAAAGGTTGGGAACCGTTGATGTACACCATATAAATATAGATAACAAAGAATTAATTTTATTATAAAATATAAAGCAATTTATAATGAAAATTTAATTAAAACATATAATACTCTAATAATTTAAAATAATATATTATTTTTGTATTTGGTAAAACATTTATTGCAGTAAAGAAACATGAAAAATGATACCAAATTAACTGTGAACATAATACAAAATCATAATACTTTGTTAATTATTCAATTGCTAGGTTAGATTTTATTGAAAGATATTATTTATAGATAAATCAAATCCAGTAACTATTATTCTTCTGCTGTTAAACATAGTTTTTTAGATTATGAACGTAGTGAAAAAGCTTATGATTTTATAATATACATTTTTTTTTCACTTTTTGGAAACACTTTTTTGTATAGAAATACCTATTCCAAAAGTTTTCGATCAGTATCTCTATAGAATCCGAATCACACCCAGATAGTACTATAGAGAGGTCATTTTCCCAATAAAGTATTTCTCAATACTTTTTCCAAAACCGATGAAAATCTGTCGAAAAATTGACAAAAAAGGCAAAATATGCAATTACAGGAATTTCCAAAGAATTATTTAAATATAAGAGAAATATTAGTATTAGAAAATTTCCAATTTTTGTTAGTTATTATGTAATAAAATCTTTGATTTTTGATATTAAGACTTGAAAATAAATATGATTGTACACATATATATGCCTAATTGACCTAGAAAAATCTCTAAAATCGTAAGTCAACTTTTTTCTCTATATTCGTTTGAAGTTAAAATTTCAATAAAATTTGTTAGTTATATCTAAATTACACACTTAAAAAGAAAATTGGCACCACCAAATTTTTTAAAACTTGGTGCTAAGATAAAGAATTTCATTGAGAATATTTTGATTTAATAAAATTTTGAGTGAACAAAGAATTAAACATTTTACAAGAGTTTGATTGAAAAACAACCAGAGAAAGTACAGACAAAATATATTATGAGATAATTCTAGTTCATAAAAACTCAAAAGGTTGATAATGTTTTATCGCCATCTTATATACTTTACAATAGGCAAAACCATTGTTATCATTTGTATTTAATAATACTATGAATTAATTCAAATATGAAAACTTCATAAACATAAATAAACAATGAAACATTAATATTAAATTATCAAACACACCATTAAAACATTTACATATCCTATCACTTTTCAAGTATAATACTAATTTTAACATAATTTAATAGGAATATGTATAGAACAGTAAATTTATTAAAACAGCAATCACTTTTACAAGATGAAAAGGGAATTGTATACATCAATTTATTTGTAATAAAATTGATAATTATGATAAATATATATAAATGGGACTAAAATCTAAACTATCAAAAATTAGTTAGAAATTTAAAATTTCAATATATCTTAAAAAGCTAAAGAATAATTGACAGTCCTTACTAAGTATAATAAGCTCACTTTTTAAAAATTTCCAATTTGAAAAAAATGTACACCTTACAGATCTTTTCAAAGAAATCTTCTTATCTCATTTTCAGATTTCATTGAATGTAAGAAATGGGTTAAAAAAAAAAAAAAAAATTAATAGTATGGAATTATTTTGCAAACTCAATACAATTTAATTACAACATATTATGTCATGTTCCAACCCTATTTTTGGATGAAACTTACTTATTTGTAAGATAGTATACATTAAAATTATACAACTCATAATTAACAAACTTTCAATTAAATAAAATAATATAAGAAAAAAAACTTAACATTTTATAATATTAGTATAAAGGAATTAAACCTTATATTATATAATATAAATTATTTGGAATCAACGATCTATAAAAATCGTGGATAGTACAGTAATTTGATGCCTTTGTCACATATTTTAAAAGAAACGTTTATTAACTATCTAGAATACAATTATGTAATTACATAATAAAATAAAAAAAAACTTGTAATACTCTAGTAATGATAGTTTTCATCAATAATTCTCAGTCGTAACTCAAGTCACAGAAATCAACATTTTAGTATCTGTAAATAATCCTATTTTATTATGTCTTACAATGAGTTTGAGATACTGTTATTTTCTTGTATAGAGAAAAATATAAGTAACAAATAGTATTATAGACTAAAAAATAAATAAGTTACAGATTATGTCAGAAAGCGTTAAATTGTAAATAAATAACATTGTTTAAAACTTTTGTTCTCTACCTTACCCTAAATTGAAGATTATAGAAATAGCATAATTTTCAACTAGAGTTAATATTATTATTATTATTATTATTATCCAATAACTGATGAAAATATTAATTTTAAACTGTGTTGCACTGGATTTATGAATTATTCAGTAATTAAAAAAGTATTTAATCATCTTAGCCACGTGCCAAAGATAAAGCAAGCTAAATCTACAAATATCTTGCAGTCTTATTCTAATTATCTACTTTTTTCATATATATGTTCACATGACAAAATAGATAGATATGATCACAACTTTTGTGATACACATACCACTCCCTTTGCCACACCAATCGCGTAGTTCTCCAATTTGATTGGTCATGATATGACTATACAATGATCTATAATGTAGTATATAGTAATAATAATTACAGAATTATCAACAACCAATAAAATGCCAAGAACCATGAGTAAGAAAATTTAGGTGTAATAAATAGTAGAGATGTGCACTTTTAATTAATATATGAATTATGTGATCATACCTGTCTATTTTTTGTATATATATATATTCTAGGTTTAAAAACCTATCATTCGAACATACAAACAAAAGCACAACGGATATCAAACTTTTCTATTTTTACCTCTATCACCACTGTCTTGAGCGTTATCGAGTATTGTATGTTCATCATCAGCTGTTCTTCTCCTGTCATCCATTCGTCTGTTTCCACCACCCCTGTTTCCTCTAGGAGCCGAGTTACTACCTCCTCCTCCACCGCTGCCGCCACCACCACCACCACCACGGCGTTCTCTGGACAAGTTTCCTTGACCGCCAGATCGGTTATACTGGTATTGGTTAGAACGTTGGGTCAGAGGTGGTAGTCTATCATCAACTCCATCTTGATGTTGCCTATTATTGCCTATTTTACAATTAAATTTTTATACATTTTACTTTAAATTTGACAAACTTAAATTTTCAACATATTAACAATGAGAGCAATAAGAGAATTAAAAAAATTAAAAAAATAGGGTAAAACTATCAATATTAATAATTAAAAAGTAACTTACTGTTATTATAAAAGTCATGTCTTGTACCTCGACCTCGACTTGAAGTTCCTCTAGGTCTATTACTACCTCTTCCCATTGAGTTACCCATGCCATTGTTTAGGTTCTCAGAATCAGCATTAAAGTTACTACACAAATAAAGATAGTATATAAATATATTATTTTGAGTACATATTAAAAATATTAACCAAAACATCAAACCTAAATTCTCAATTAAGTACAGACCAAAAATCAAGTCACTGTCAGAAATTAAATGTTCAATGTTTAAACCACATCTTAGTAATACATACTCAGACATATTTATGCAGAACTGCCAATGTTGTCATTTTAAAGAACTATTTGATTTATTTCAACTCACATAGTTTATATTATAAGTGACATTTGATTCAGAATTTTAATAACATAAATTAACCAAATATATATATATTAAAAATTTAAAAGATTAACATCTTCAGTCATAAAATGTCTGTTTTGTATTATTTATTTGATTTTTTTTTTTTTTTACTTATAGGTTATTAAATCTGACATATTATATAGATCATATTTTCTTACAGAAAAAAAAAACATGAGTACTCAAAGAATACATTTTCTGTTTGTAAATAAGCATATTCAAATCACTAACAAATTAATAAGTTGAACATGCATAATGCAATAAAAAATAACATATATTTAAATATGTATCTTGAACAATGTTAAATATTAAATAATGAATTTTACCGGTCACTTCGCCTTTGCATAGTATAATTGGGAATAGGGTGTGGGTATGATGGTCCAACACTGTGAATACTTCGCAATTCTTGTTCCATACCCACTTTTTCTTGCCTGATTTGTTCAAGTTCCTATACAAAATAAATTAGGTAAATAAAATAATTTAAAGATAAAAATAAATGTATTTAATACTTTAAGGTGCTCTAAATGGTATTCCAGCAGAACTTTAGCATTAGATATGCTTTCTACGGTGCCCACAAACACAAAAGGAACTTGACCCTCTTCACGGGGAATGGTAGGTTGTGGTTCATTATCACCTTCAATTTTTACTCTGATCTATAAGAAAAAAAATTAATGCATTAAAAATACTGATAAATAATTAAAAACAAAACTTTAATTAACTCACTACTCCACTTTTGTCAACGATATCTTGAATGTTTCGACCATTTTTACCAATTACTTTTCCTATAAAATCCCTTGGTACTTGTAAAAATTCTTCTCTATACTCTAAAATTCCTCGTGCTTTCATAACTGCTTCTTTACTCTAAAAAAAAAACATTTAAAAAAATAAATAAAACTTAAATAACTTTCAAAAAAAATCAAACAATAGTAACTTACTTCTCCATAAATTTTAAATATGCCTGTATGTTCATCTAATTCGATATTTGTAATTCCATCAACCCTGCGAGCTTGTTGGATGTTAGTGCCATGAGCACCAATAGCCAAACCCATAAGATCGTCACGTACTTTGAACTCATCTGTGTAAGAAGATGATGTAATTTGTAACTTCGAACTTTCCAGTTGCCTGGCTAACTCTTCAGTCTTCTTAAGCAACATGACCTTTTGGTTAAGGTTTCTAAAATGCATGTCAGCTAACATCTGCGCTCTTTTGCTGGTCAATGGAGAACGAGATATAACACTTAAAACTGACTGATCAGGATTATATAAGACTAGAGATGCACCAATTGCTTTCTGAAGATCTTTATGAATTCCATCAATTTTAGCACTAAAAGTTATCATCAAACATTGATACCATAAATTAATCATTACTGAAAACTGGTTAAAAAAATCTATATACGTACGATTCTCTAACATCATCAGGTACTTCAATATCGAACTTATAAAAAGTATCTGCATTGATGCTAGGATTTGTATTCCGGCATCTGACTCGGTCAGGTGTGACTATTTCTGTAATAGGTGTATCAAGATACTGAACAACAAACTGAGCAGGTGGATTGCCACTGATAATTTTTATCACTGCTTTTAACCATCCATAACAAGGATGAGGATCCCTCACTGCTTTTACTTCTATCTCTTGATTATCTGTGAATTCAGTGATGCACTGACTATCACTCAAGGGGAGACGGACATTAGCGCAGTTTAATTTGGTTTCTGGATACCAACTAAAAATTATAAATATTTTTCATGCTATTAATTTATAATTTTTCATTTAATAATAATATCACAAAAACTAATAAAATTATATTAAGATTGTTCAAATTATAAAAAAAAAAATAATTTCAATTCAAACAACCATTATTTTAGATTCTGAATGAAGTGAAGAAGCTAGGTGTTTTTACAATGATGTTTTTTTTTCTTTGTACAACTTTTCGTATAGAAATACTTGTCCAAAAGTTTCGATCAATAACTTTTTGAAACCCAATTCGCCTCTAGATTGTACTTTAGAGAGGTCATTTTTTGAATTTCTCAATTGTTCAATGTTTTTTTGGAAAAAACTACCCGAAATTTGCCAAAAACGACTCAAAAACCATCATTTTTTGATTAGAATTTTATGAAAATTTAAACATAGATAGAAAATCCTATAAAAAAGATTTTGGCGCAAGAAAATTTAGAAAATGTGAAAAAAATTTTTTGACTTTTTTTTCTTATATTATTAACTTCCTTTGTTCAGAATTGTTTTACTGAAGAAATGATTTATCGTTTCTTTAAAATTTAATTCGCCCGTCAAGAGAATACCACCCGTCGTGCGAAGTATGTCCGGCTTTTTTATTTATGATAATAAATTGTGTTATAATTGTATACATATTAAAATAAAAACTAATAATTGTTGATGACAAAAAATAAAATGAATTTAGTTGGATAAACAAATAATAAAATTGTATTAATATAAATTCAAATGTAGAAATTTTTTATTGGATTAGCTAATTTTTATGGATAATTGCTAATTTTACTCAAATTAATTTTAATACCAATTCAATGATCATAGAAATATGAAAAACAGATTACTTAAGTCATTTGAACTTTGTTTTAAATTATTTTTAATCATATATAAACACATATATAGTAAACGTTATTATTTTAACTATTTATTTTAACAATGATTTTTAAGTTCATTATTTTATTATGATAGATAACCTTTGGAAATTTAACATTTATGAAGCAATAAACATTACAGAACCGTTTGCAAACAAGCCTATTAATGATATAAATAGGTATATCAGTCACATTAAATTATAATTAAATTGTCATATAACTAAGTGATAATTAATTTTAATATTTCATAAAAAAATATTTGGAATTATTGGTTTTGACCAAAACTTTAACTATAATATAATATAATAAGTTATGACCCTATTATAACTAGCTAAGGACAACTGAAATCAGAATAAATAATTAATAATAAAAAGTTTAAAAAGGAGATTGAAATATACCATAATGTCATATTATACTATAACTTCCTTGTTACTTAAAATAAACAAATTCATCCATTTAAAAAATTGTTTATTATCAATAATTTTTTATCAACTAGATCAGTAGTCTCCAACCTTTTTTGGGATGGGACAAATTTGAGATACATTCATGGAATAATAAATCTAATTTTGAATATTAATAAAAACTATATTACATTATAGCAATTTCCGATAATATTCACTCGAATGATTTTTTTTTCTTACTGTCAATCTATGTTTAAATTTTCATAAAATTTGTATAAAAAAATTATGGTTTTCAAGTCTTTTGTCAATTTTGAGTAATTTTTTCCTAAAAGAAAATTGAGAAATTGGAAAAAATATTCGTTTTAAGTATCATATAGAGGCAAATACGGTTTCAAAAAATTACTGGTCAAGACTTATAGACAAGTATTTTCATACGAAAGTGTTCACAGAAAAAAATAAATAAATAAAAAATAAACATCATTGTAAAAACACTATCTTCGCTTCTTCAGAATCTATAATTATTTATGTTTGTTTAACCTCTGCATTATATTAGGTACACAAATTTTTAGATGTATGTACATTATCAAAATTTATGTATAATTATCTAAGTCACCTTATTAATTTATTTATCTGATTTACTTAGATTTATGTCATGAGTGAGCTTTATTATGTAATTAAATTAAAACTTCAAACACCAAATTCCAATAAAGAGGTTAGAATTGTATAATATTGATTATACTTACTCATTAGGAAAGGAAACCAAAACTTCATTCTCCATTACACCCGTAACGACACCCTAAAATAAAATAAAAAATTATTTGTCTTAATGGTACAAATTTATCACTTAAAAACAAAATGTTGCATATTTTAATTTGTAGATAATTAAAAACTAATAGTTTACAAATCAACAATTAAGACTTAAGTACCCATGAATAGAATAAAATATTGTAAGTAGGTATCCTATTAAACAAGATAAATAAAATAAGCATAAAATGAAATTGCTTATTGTATAAATGAAAGTTTTATTAAACTTAATAATATTAAAGATTACTCATTTCCAAATGTTAATAGGTACAATTTAATAATAAATTGATGTATATGTGTATAGCCAAAAGATAGATAATATTCTGATTACTCACATTTTTAATAATAGTAGTTGCTTTAACTATATTAAGACTAGGATAACACTATGCGTTTTGTCAAGAACAAATAAAACGCATCCTGGCGAACCGTAAATTGGGAAGATAGATAATACCATTGTATTTAAATACGATTAGTATCGAGACGGTCGAACTGTAACGTGTTGCAGTTTCATTCTGACGGTTGTGGAGAATCGGTCTTGTCTGGGCGCAATAATGCGTTTTCTGTTTAAACCTATACTATTTTTAGTGTAGTGGTTGTTGTCCTGATCGGTTGCTTTTATCAGTTCCTGACAAAACGCATAGTGTAATCATAGCCTATTTCCACAAAAAACTTCAGTTTTACTTTTAAAATCTCTTCAAAATCAAAAAAATATTAAATTAAAAAAAAAAAAAAATGATTTAAATTAAGAGCAAAGGTATTTTTTATTTTTCTAATTTATACATATTAATTTAAAATTTAAAAATATGGTAAAGCTAGAAAAAGTTTATGTACTTTAATTTATAATGCTTAATCAATTGTTTTATCTATCAAATTAACTTTAATATTTGTTTATAACTTTGATTTAATAAATATACATTAGGTAAATAAAAGAAATAGGTAGGTATAGATAGGTACCTTTATTAATTTGTAATGCACCTACCAAATTTATAAATTACTACCAATAAGATTATTAAATTAATTGTAAGATGTAGACATATCTAGGTAATTTTCAAAACATTACCTAATAAAATTTATGAAACACAGTTACCTAAATATTAACTTATGTATGAATAGTAATATAGTAGGATTATAAAAAGTGTCAACGAACCCCATGGTTTTTAGTATATCCATTATGATAGGTAGGTACTTAAGCAATTAAAAATTATTTTCTTTATTTATACAAAATTATCCTTTTAAATTAACTATTGTAGGTAGTACTCCTATAGGTACAATTATACAAGCCTGCTGTACATTTGTAATGCCCAAATATTTGCTCTCACATTAAATCTATAAGATGTAGATAATTGAGAATAAAATGACCAACCTACGTAAAAAAAAAAATGATACCAACTACAATGAAAAAAATAAGAATAAATTTATCTTTAGCAAATAGTGATCTCATTTTTAATGACAAGTTGAATATAGTCTTGAAAACTTACTACATCTATAACCAATAAATTAATTACAATACATATTTTAGTTAGCACCTAGATATTATTTTTCAGCACTTAAACACATGTTTGAGCTTATTTATTCCAATAACCTTTCATTTTTCATCATTAATGGTGACATGAATTTAAGGATCACATAACATCAATGCACGATTTCCTAACACAACAAAACTAGGTAGTTAAAAGGGAGTGTGTCAGTTTAGTTCAATCAATTATGTTTTTCTGAACAACCACTAAATCAACATAATCACAATGGACGGACGATAACTAGTCTCTATGAGATTTTGATTAACCGGCACGTTGAAACATCGTCTGTGGTGCACGCATTTTACAATAAGATTGCAATCGGATATGAAGACGACAACCGTCAGGGAGGATAATAACTAATTTGTAACCGGCTAATGCGAATTGACCGTGAAAACGAGAAGCAATCAAAAAGATATGGACAACAGGAGGCAGCAAGGGCTAACACCGAAGGGGTTAGGTACAGGGGTTGGGGTAGGTGCTCGTAGTGACGAGATGCACAGAGGGTAGAAATAACCTTAAACCATTCGGGGTTTTTCCTAGAGCAAAACACAGAACGAGGGCGCCGGAAAGACGAGTCACGCGGGTGCTCGACGACGACAAGCGGGCATGGGCGTTTCGGAAGAGCCGCATGCCGCGGCATACGCGTGACACTGGGAAAACCGGCGGCGTCTGCGGATCATAACCTATTTCAAACGTGCGTGCGGTACGTGCGTCGATGATCGCACGTCCAAAACTCACCTCGTAGTAGGCGCCGTTATCGAAGAGCACCTCGACTTTCAGATCGTCCATTGTGCTCAGCTGGTGTCAAAAGACGGTGTTATAATTATTGCTGACGACGATTAATGGTGATGATAATATGAAGTTGATATTTTGTTATTCTTGTTTACGTCTCGTCAGCGGCGTCGATGATGTTGATCGTGTCGCTGCTCGTCCACGGCGGTTACACGGTGACGGATGAGATTACACGAGACCGACGACAGCGGCGGCGGCGACGTATGGACGTGACCACGACGGTGACGGGTACGTGTGAGACGGCAGCGCCCGTGCGTGCGTGCGTGTTTCGGCGGTGTTGTTGGTGTGTATATACACACACACACGGGGATTTTCGTGTTTTATTTTATTTTATTATTATTATTCTTTTTCTTCTTCCTTAGCCGTGCGTGCGTGTGTGAGTGCGAGTGAACGAACGAGCGAGCAAGCGAGCGACGACGGCGTTATCGGTACGGTGCGCGCACGGTGGTGGTAGTCTACACTGACGGGTGTCCGTCGGTGGAATGGGGTGGGGGAAATGCCGAGTGGTGCTGCTGTCGCGGCGACTGCTATCAGCTTTGTGCGTCCGACGCACGTCAAATACAACGACACCGGTGTAAGTCGAGAGGATGTACGGCGGTCACTACAACAACTTTCGTCATCTAAACTGCTGCTGCTGCTATTGAGGAGAGACAGACGGAGCAGACGTCTTCTCTACAGCGCGTGGTATCAGGAAGGTGCGAGCGTGTGCACACCACCTGGGGGCTCCTTTGCGTCTTGGGACGATTATTATTAAGAAACGAAAAAACGACGTACGGGGTCGGGGGGAAAAGTTTTATGTACAAAATATTATGTAATAATATTATTATAACACTCTTGAGGTCGTGATAGAAAAACGAAAAATTAAAATTAAAAAAAAAATAAACGAAAAACGTGATGGAAAAAAAGGACGTTGTTGATCGCCGTAATCCTCGTGTATGTATATGGTGCGTACACAAACAGACCAATGACAGCGGGCCGTGCGACACGCAGTGTGACCGGTCGTACGAGCCGTCGAAATTCCCTCGCCGACAACGATTTTTTATCAGCTGCTGCTGTTGCGGCGACCAAATTATTATGTAACCGTGGAAAATATTTCGGAGACAACGACCGCGGCGACACGCTGATACATCTGTCCGGTCACGCATAAACATGTTTTGATTGACGACGACTTACCACAGTATATTACCAATAATAAAATTATAATATATCTTATTTTTCCACCAGGTAATTTGTATTTTCTGTTTGTCGGCTCTTCTTACTCATCCGCCCCTTCCCACTCATCACATCACCACCGACGAAATTCAAAACAACGCCGCGGCGCCGATCCACGTGCTAACTGCTATAGGCGCCGCGTACGCGTATAGAGCGAGGCGTGTGTGTGGACTGTGGAGAGAGACCATCACCGCAGTAATTAGTAGCTTGGTGTAACTGGTGTTCGTAATTAGTACTTGCGAAAAATAATAATTCTACCTTTAGAAATTAAGAATCTCAGGAAAAAATATTACCCTAGATCAGGCATGTCAAACATGCGGCCCGCGGTCGAAGTTTTAATATTTTTAATATTTTTAATATTATTTGAAAAAAAGAGCAAATAAATAGGTCACAATTAAGCTAAAAACAAATATATTCGATGACTTTTCTTATGGGAAAAAAAAGATTTTAAGAGCTCTGCGGCTTGCATAGTATTATATTCAAATATTTTGGCTCATTTGATGTTTTGAATTTGACATGCCTGCCCTAGATAACTAGACCAGTATTTCTTAAACCCCTTACGGCGAAACCCTGGTCCCTGGGGTTCCATGGAGAGTTCCGCGAAACGCACATGCTTATTTTAAAACATTCAAGAAAATACTTTAAAAAAGCCAAACATACTTTGCACGACGGGTATTCTTCGCACCTAGAGCGTGAAGCTCTTGGTGGATATATTAAATTTTAGAGGAACGATAAATTATTTTTCCATTAAAACGATTCTGAGCTATAACTTCTAATAATACTATAAAATAATAATAATTGGCAATAAGGAAATATTTAACAAAATGTTATTTATAGTATTCGATATTTGTGTGCGTGCGTGTGTATGTGAATATAAGGTGATAAATGTCAATATAAATGAAAAATACAATAAAAATCTATTTATATAAATTAATATAAATGGTCAACTTCTCAGTATTTAGTGTAATAATTAACATTTTGGTCTTTTTGGGAATCCCCAGATTTTAAGCTATATCTTTTTTCCAATAATAGGTACATTCAATAAATTTTTTCAAATGTCCAGCAATATTCCAATATTATTAATTAGTAACAAAGTAATTCATGTTTATTTTAGATTCTGAACAAAGTGAAGAAGCTAGTGTTTTTACAATGATGTTTATTTTATTTTTTTTTCCTTTTTTTTTCTGTTAACACTTTTTCGTATAGAAATACTTGTCCAAAAGTTTCGATCAATAACTTTTTGAAACCCGATTCGCCTCTAGATTGTACTTTAAAGAGGTCATTTTTT
>JAIPRM010005702.1:0-20039 GCA_025469315.1 Stegophylla sp. TES_Ste_2020 | reverse complement strand
TTTTTCGAAAAATTTTTTTTTTCTTACATTATTAATTTCCTTTGTTCAGAATCGTTTTACTGAAGAAATGATTTATCGTTTCTTTAAAATTTAATACGCCCGTCAAGAGAATACCACCCGTCGTGCGCAGTACACCCATCGTGCGAAGTATGTCCGGCTTTTTAATATTACGCATTACAATATTTTATAAAAAAAAAAAATACAATAATTTTTCTTAGGGAATAATCGAAAATAATCACTAACTAACAAACAAAAACTATTATAATATAGCCTACGTATTTCTGTATAATATTAATAGTTTGGTTCAAGTCAATTTACGTTCAAATGAAAAAAAAAAAATGGTAGTAACAAACAACTAAATATCTAGTGATAATAACGAAATAAATTATTTGGATATTGGCGATACTTTTGACAAAACAATATTCTCTGTATTACTCACATATTGTAAACTCAAGTCAGTGATTAAAAAGTTGTACTTCATCAAACTTTCATTCACTAAAATCGACGAAATATATTGTTAGGCGTATTAAAAGATTGATTTGTAATTTTTTTTTTCATATTATTCATATTAATAGTTTATACCAAGGGTTTCCAACCATTTTTTACGGTGGGCCGAATTTAAGATACGCTTTGGCATCGTGGGCCAAAATTTTTAGAAGAATAGAGAGGTTATGAAATCGAAGAATCGATATGATTTTAATAGGAAAATGTATGTTTATTTTTATAATTTTTTAATTTTATTTACATAATTTTTAGATTCTGAGTGAAGCGAAGTCGCTAATGATTTGACAGTGATGTTTTTGTTCTCTCTTTCTGGAAACACTTTTTCGTGTAGAAATACTTGTTCAAAAGTTTCGATCAGTAACTTTATAGATCCGAAATCGTACTCAGATATTACTTAAAACAGGTAATTTTTCAAATTTCTAAATACTTTTTCCAAAAACCAGGAAAATTTATCGGAAAATTGACGAAAAATTGCAAAATAAGCTACTACCCGAGTATTCATAAAATTGAAAATTGTTTTATAACATAACTTCAAAAATAATTTGGTTGTATTTTTTTGTTGTGATAATATTTTTTCGGCATCTAATGTATTTTCGACGCTGAATACGATGGTATAAACAACATTAATTAGCTTGGTAGGTAGTAGCGAGCCGTAGGTTGGAGACCCCTGGTTTATACGATGCCATAATGTCATATGAAAGTAAAACAATATAGTTGAATACAATAAACAACTGATTTAATCACATTTTTAACAATACGATTAATGTTAATTTTTTTTTTTTTTTTTTGCAAAAGTGCGTTTCCACCTAATCCGGAGTGGAATTACAAACAACTACTGTTGTTGGGTGAGTCGCTAGGGTTGTAAGCTGTGTGATGCCGGGACGACGTTTGATTTCGACGTCGATATTGAGTCAGTGTGTACAGCAATATATAAAATATTTATAATGGCAATAATTCCGTGTCGCCGTCGCCGTGACGTATACAAAGAAGAAAATGGATCCGATAAGCGCTGCAAATAATTTATTCGGCCGTGTTGTTGATTCTTTCGTGTGGGAGAAAAAAAAAAGCGCTTGGAAAAACGCGTACACGTTTAGATACTCGCGTCTCGCGCGTACTCCTCTCCTACAACACCTACAACGCCGTGGCCTTCGCTCGACGTCTTTATTTTTATCTTAACGCGCGTACAAGCTGCAGACAAATCGGCAGACATTTAGCGTTCGAGAGGGAGGGAGTACGTCTCTTCGAAATAAAACGTGGCTCCTCCCGTGCGATTTATAGGTGTACGGGTGTGTTGAAAAAAACGGAAAAACGAAAAAAACGAAAACCATCTGAAAACCTACACCTACGCACCACGTACCCGCGTACAACGACGACGTATCCGACTTGAACAAACGCGATCGCTTGTGCCGGCAGACGTGCGTCGTTTTATCATTTTTAAACCGACCGTCGTCCGCGCGCAGTTTAATATTCCGCTCGACAGTGGCGTTTAACCGAAACGATGTTACGCGCGTTTGTATGCGTTTTAGGGTGTGTTTTCTCTCCCCTACCGCATCGCATCCTCTCCTCGTAGCGTATTTCCAAACCCTAACCGATCTGGGACGCAGCGTTTTTCCCCCAAATTTGTCTGTGCCCGTTCATTGATTCGGTTCCCCAAAAGTGGTCAACTGGTCGACGCTATTGAGCAGAGGTCTTTAACCCCAACCCTCGATGGTATTTTGAATGGCCCGTGAACAAATTTTGTCATCAATTTATTAGCTTCTTTTATTTTCAAAAAAATAATAGTAAAAAATATATGATTTTTTTACACTTTTTATGTGTACGAGTATGTTTGATATACATGACTAAAGTTCATTTTACACTGTGCATTAATTATTTATTAATTTATTTACTTAATTCAAATTTTTATTTAGATCATTGTCATATTATTATAACAATATTATTTTTTTTTCTGTTATTCATTATATTATGTCCAATGTAAATTATTGTAGTGTTAAGTTATTATACAGTTTTTTTTTTTTTTTTTTTGACGTGTACGGCTTACGAAATCTTCGTGAATCAAAAAGTAGCCCACAGGCTAAAAATGTTGAAGACTCTTATTATAAAGTCTTTGAGTAGAGTGTTCTTAAAAATTCGGACCCACAGTCTTAATTAGTGGTTTTAAATATTTTTATAAGCCTTTAAAGTCTTTTTTTTTAATTTATATTACGTTTTTCTTAATCACTGGAGCTTAAAATACACTGAGACAGAATGCATCATACATAAAAAAAAATTATCTAGATGCAAATTTGTTTGGCTTATCTGTAATTCAGACTTCTTATTAAAATGGTGAAATGACACTTAATAATTTTACATTTATTTTCTTTTATCAACTTCTGAGGTCATTTAGACATCAGTCACAGCTGATATCCATTCGATTGTTTCTGTGTGTCCACACCAATTCTCTTTAATTTTTTTCTCCTAATAAAATTCAATGTTCCCTTAACATTTTAAAACGTTATTCAAATTTTCCAAGAGGTGTCATTCCTCGAGCTCTCTAATTCAATGTCGAAGTTGCATCTTAATATAAACTAACTCGTTAGATCTAATAATTAAAAGCATTTATATTTGATTTTCAGATGTTGCTATACATGATTTCACATTATTCTCTGAAATTCCCCACAATTGTGTCTCAATATTCTCATTCAGTCTATAGATCCTTCTGTGGCCCGGATTTTATACTCTGTTATTTGTTTATATTATGTACCTATTCAATACTCTTCCCCCCCCCCGTCCCGCCAAAAAATAAAAAATAAAATGAAAATTCAACGTCCGCCACTGCCACGGCCGGCTCAGTTAGGATTCGGAAATTCGCCTGTATTATGCCGGCGAGTCCTCTCTGTCCGTCCGCGGGTCCCTAACGACGTACAAATAAACACTAGTCAACTGCAACGTCCCGTCCCATCCCTTAAATCCACGGTGACGATGACGGTTCGATCATCAATCATTCTGTTACCCACGCGTATTCGCCTCGGAGTAAACAGGATAGCGACTTGGAAATCGATCGACGCCGATCCGCGTAGGTACCCGTAGAACTTTTCAAAACGATTTTCGAAACACGAAAACGTCGATCCACAGAAATTCTCATTCTGCTCCGCTCGAAATATCGTACGCACGTCGTTTTGTAATTTCACTGATAACAATAACTAAAATTTTGTCTAACGGTATAAGATTTAATACATTTTGTTGGATTGTTTTTTTTGGTTGTCACGTATTTTTGTTTTTTTTTTTTTTATTTCTTCTGAAACTAAACTGAAATTCTCAACGTTCCTCGATCCTCGATCAATATACAATATAAATATTTTAAATCATTTGAAGAACATGAGTTATAAAAAAAAAAAAAAAAAAAAATTAGTTACTAATTGAATAATTTTACACATTTTCAATTAGTTAAGCTGTTTTTCAAATTATATTTTATTATTTACATGCTGAATTAAATTTTGCTATACAAATTGAAAATATTCACTGTCGTTGTGGTTGGGAGGTACCACATATGTTTGGGCGCAATGTCTGGAGGCCAAATTACCTAGATTAAATTAGATTAGATTCTAAGTGATACAATTTCGTTTTTAATCATTATAATTATGAATTTATGTTCTACATTTTGTCTCGGACTATTTTAAATTACGATTTTGCGAGGAAAAAAATAATATGACATCCGTACACGTATCACCCACATGAGTTTTTTAATTTCCGTTCATAATGATCAAATAAGTTACAAAGACTGATTTTTACTGGTCATTTGAACGAGATTCCAGTAGAACAAGCAAAGTGATACTAATTATTAAGCAAACCTTGGGTATTTCTGTGAGTATTTAATTTTTCGAGGGAGGGTTTAGGGTAATTTATTTACAATTAAAGTGAAAATATTTTCCGAAATCCAGAATGTACTCAAAATTCGACTCCGGATTCGTCACTCGTGACCGCTTGCATACGCTTAAACCTAATCGAGTCGAAGGCAGACTTGTAAGAGACATCTCATTGTATTTCCGCGCGATACGTGTGCAAGTCGTTTGCGGCCGTATCCGTCCGTGACCCCGACGTAAACGGTCATCCATCACCGCGTTAGACCCACTTCGAATTCCCCCTCCCACAAAGGATGGGAAAGGAAGGAGATCTACACGATATATATATAATAATATTGTTATTATTATTTTGAGCTTTCGCGTCGCACTATTGTTATTATTATTATATACACGTCGTTATACAATATTTTACCCCCCCCTCCTCCTCTGATGTGACCGCTATTCGCCGAACCGTCAGAGTCGAGTATACAGAGTGCAAAAAACGGCGACGGAAATCGGATGGCGAACAATTATCACTCTAACGAGAAACACGGTCGTTAAGTGCGTGTAATACGAGAAATTATATAATATAGTAGAACAGACTCGCCGACATATAACACAGTCTACGCGTCTCTTTGTCGAGTACACGAAGGGGGGGGGCGAGTCGTCCAAATGATATACATGCACTCCCCTCGTTTAGCTAAACGCCACTCGAGTTTAAAGTCGCTCACTTATCCTCCGCCGCCGGCGGCGATCCTTTTCGAGCGCGACTAATCCGTTCCATTAGCATGCGATGCAGTTCCGAGCCGACGAAATTTAACGCCGTGTAAAGCCATTTTTTTCTCTCTCTATCTATCTCTCCACGCGCCCCGAACAGACCAAACGACCGTTTCTTGTGACGACGACGACGACGACGGTGTAACATTCTGTGTAATAATATTATATAATATAATGCGTTGGCTGTAAAATGACCCTTCTACCTCACCCTCTCCCACCCCCCACCCTAGTAGATACAGTCGGGTTTTTTTTTTTTTTTGGCCCCAAAAGTCCCGTGACCCACTCGAGTTATCCTCTCGATCTCCCCGACAACGACGCGGGTATAATTCGATAAACGTGACCTTTTGACATTGATCCACATAATCTTCGATGCGGTCAGTTGGTTAAAATAAAATTATGGAAGGCGGCCATATTTCACATCACGGGTATTTTTCACTCTTTTAGTGGGATTATATTGGTGATTGCGTTGAATTTTTAAAAAAAAAACCATAATAATTTATTTGAAAACAATTATTGTTCTAGGCAAACTTTCAGTTATTTATACGGAATTTTCACTGAAAACTATTTCATAATTAATTGTGTTTATGATCATTTTATTTATGTTTAAAAATAATTATGAAACGCATATTTAAATAAAAATTGACTTAAGTGATATAAAATAAAATAAATAATCGTGTATCTATATATAAGTAAGTTTATATAACATTTTCCACGCAAAAAACAATAAATTGAATTAGGTAGTTAGGAAATAATTTTTATCGGAAACCCATGATTTGTCATTTGAATCATAATCTACACTTAAAAAACCTGTACCTATAATTTATTTATTGAACAAGCCGACAAAACATTTTATCTAAGGTTAGAAAAACACCTGAAAAATCGTTTAATAAAACAACATTTTTACAAGATAACGAGTTCAAAATGTTTAAGAAAATCATGAACAAAAAATTTGATAAACCCAATATTTCCAAAATTTTAAATTTGTCCCGGATATAAACAGATTTTTGTTGAAAATTTTTGTAGTCAATTAAAATTTAAGTTTTTATTACTATTAATTTTCGAATTTCGATTAAATTACTAAAATACATTTCTTGAAAATCAAGTTTACCTTTTTCACTCAATTTTTCGATAGTTTTTCCTTGCACTTAGTAAAAATATAGAGCATTTAAAAATAAATAATGTTCTACCGAAAACACGTATTGCACTTACTAATCTGACCATTTTTCTATAAAATTAAATATGAGAGAAAATAAAAAAATAATAAATGTCATTAAATCATTATAGTAGCTTTTTCGCTTCCTTAAAAATCTTACATTTCCAGTTTTCTTGTCGTACGGGTCCCTAAAATCTGAATTTAAAAAAAATATATTTATATCTTATACAGGATGTATCACGAAGATCTGACATATTCTAACGCGATTTAAGTGTAGAATTTTCAGATCTTTGTGATACACTTTGTATATATTGTCTCAAATCCTGTCTTTTGAGACTAATACGCGATAACGTGTTTTTAATTATTGTAGCAGGTTCATAACAAAGAATTTAAGAGTACTGATGATAATTTTCGTCGCTAGTTTAAACTTTTTTAGGACTTAGATAAATATAAAACAATCTTTAATGAATAGTAAATAGTAAATACCATGTATTGACTATTTAATATTATAAAAATCACTAGGTCTAACGTTATATCTAAGGATTTGAATTTCAAATAGTACTAATTTATGTAGTATACCTTGTACTTTACAGATAAATATTTATTCAATTTAGTGATTCTAAATATAGACAACAATTAAAATGTCAACTCTGTAAGTCACGTTCTATAAAATCTTACTTTTTACATTTGATAATTAATTATTTCTCTTTTGATGATTGACACAATGCAAATTAATACAACTGTCCTGTTATTATAAAACAAATAACTACTTCAGTCAGATATTTATGTGTATATACAATATAGATTATGCATTGAAAAAACGTCTTAAGTGAAACGTGTACATTTTAGATTGATCAATCAACAATTTCAATAGAACATTTTTTTTTCACATCTCTTTGAAAATTTTTGAATAATAACCTTCAAATAATGGCGTATAATGCTATTGAACCCTGATATTGCTTTCATTACGAAACTTAAAACGACGAGTTAAACATTGACAATATAAAATTGAAATTATATTTTTAATGTTCGTATAATTTGTTTTTGATTAATAAATATTGAATATTAATTGTAGATACTTTACGTAGTTATACGAAACAAGTTTAATGGAAATAATTAATATTGTAATACAAAATTTAGTTTTATTGAAAACAAAGTCGCGACTGTTCTTTACGTTGATAGAACGAATTAAAGTACCGAATTTACAACAATATGTCGCGATCGAATATTAATAAAAGTTTTATTTGATATCGTTTTATCATTTTTAAATCAGTGGTTTTTCCATACTATATTTTCTAAAATTTGTCCTTATAGTAACTTTGAGTTGCCCATCCCTGATTTAAATAATAAATATGATAATTAAACTGTACGGTTTTCAAATTCACACACAGCATTACTCATCACAATCGCAAAAAAAACAAAAAATGATTCCAGCACCCCATCGAATAATAACAATAATTAAGTTTTAAACAAATGAAATGCATCATCTTCGTTCCGATAAAGCGTCAATAATTGTTATAGTAAACTCTTTTGCATGAACTTAACGGTTTTGAATGCGTTTTATACACGTCTACGCGGTAAGGGATGTTTGTAAGTTATAATCGGGAGATTTTGACTTATTTATGGTACGTGTTTACGGAATAATCCTTACAACGAACAAAATTTTTCCGCGTTTAAAAGCTACGTCTACTGTGTGTACATAAGCATTAGCCAATGTCAGCGTAGCGCTTTTTATAATGTAATTCATAGTGAGCTTAGTTACGTGCTACTGTTTATATCGATTGATTACTAATTAATTTACATCAATATTACAGTCACGTGCTCCATTGCTTTCTTCGATTTCCCTAACGTTATTTTATATTTTGAAGGAAATATTAAATAAATAATTATTTTGTGTGTGCGCTGCGCGTGTATGTGTTTAAAGGATTGGGGAAAAAAACAAAAATCGTGTTTTTATTATTCAAACCACGTCGTTTTTTGTGTAAAATCACAAGAATCTACTTGCAGAAAATATTATTTATTATAAAATAAATACAAATCTGATAATTTGTTTATATATTGTCAGTGTAAAACAAATTATACTAAGACTTCATTTAAATTAATAATGTGAGCGCATTTTTCTGCACATTTTTAGCTTATTTCGTTCGAACGGAAGTATTCGGATTGCTTTTTAAAAGATTATAATTGTGTACACAAGTTAAATACGATTTTACTGAAATATCTTATTACAAGAATGTCAAACACGCTCCGGTCTCAAAGCGAGTCGGATAAGTGTCATACGTTGTATGTGACAAACACCTAATATGAGTTTCATAGGCCTCATACATAGGCATCAATTTTGGACCGGCTCGTGTTTTAAGTGGGTATTCTAGTGAATTCAAGTTGCGTGGTGTGTTAGTCTAAATAGTCTTAGTGTTGTTCACTCTAAAATGTTGTTAGAATAAATTGTTAACGTTTAAACAGTTAAAAACAATCGTCATCTAACTATCGATGCAATTTATTACTTTTAAATTAAAGTGGCTTATTTGAGGATTTTTGGGAGACTTTAGTAAACTAAATATTTCTTATGTAATTTAATTTGAATTTGATATTTTGTATTGGGTTAAATGAATAGTTTGATAATTATTCCATTGAACATGCAATATTAAATTATCAATATATTCGTTTATTTTTTAGAATTATTATTTTGGATTTATCGTTAAATGACTATCGTCAAATGTCTTACTCTATAAATATTCAGATATTAAAAAAAAACTGGAACTTTTCTGTATATGTTTTATGTACAGTCCAAATGAAATTTATAATCAACAGAAGAGTAAAATAATATTTTTGTTCAAAAATAAAAACTCAACTCAATTTAAAAGTTATTTCTCATAGAAAAATAAATATGAAATGGGAAATGGTAACAAGGAGTTGTAGTCCCCATAAGTCCTCATCCGACTGCTTGAAATTTCTAACAAATACGAAGAACTGGGGCACATTAATAGCTATTCATTTGATGCCTTGGTATTAAATTTTATTTATTAACATATTGAAATGGGTAACAAATTTTTCCGGGAAATTGGTATGAAGAAAAAAATATAATTACTATTAATTATTCAGACTTTCATTCCTTAGAGCAGTGGAATTCATATTTTGAGTTTCGCAAATTTTATTCTGTATTTACCGAAATAGTGGTAAAGTCACGATAGGTGGATATATTTTACGAAAGTACTTACTGGGCGTAGTGCGTAGACGCACTACGCTTAAGTTTTCGTCTTGTAAATAATAGTAATTACGACGATTGTAGAAACACTCAGAAATATTAAAAAAAAAAAAAAAAACCTATGGTGACAATGAAGGAATTAATATCTATTTCACAAATATTAAGAAATAGCGCCTTTTCCGTGAAATAATAAAACGGTGGCTTAGCACCTGTGGTCTCGGCAGTCACGTGAATTTTTTTTTCGACTTCGAAATAAACGAAGGGGGGGATGAAAATATTTTCAAAAATAAGTAGTGTTTTTATTATGACAGCGATGGTAACTCTGCAATGATTTGTAACGTTATCGTTCTCGGAGCAAACGGGAGGACACGTGTGGTGTGTTCTTGAACTCAACTTTTTAGTAGCCCAGGATGAAAATAACAATCAAGGAAAATGAAACGTCTGTATTGATATTTTGTCATAACGCTATAATGTACAATGAAAACTCAAAAATATAACGATTCAAATATTTTCGAATTTCTTGGTTAAATGCTGACAACTACACACGTTTAATTATATTGTTTTGTAATGTCCAGAAAACTTTAGTATTCGAATTTCAACAAATTTTTCTCTCGTGGTTTTATAATTTACTGGACATTACAAAAAATGATCTTTTTGAAACGCCAAGTAGATTAAATTTGTGATCTATGAAAAAAATTTTCTGGAAAAATTTCAAAATACACACACACACACACACCTGGTTAAGCTTCACCAAGGAGGGGACGATTTGTAAATTATTCTTAGCCTAAAATATCTTTTCATTCTTATAATAGAATGCTTGTTTTCTTTGCCGTCCACATTTTTGATAATAATCGGGCTTTCTTACATTCAGTCTCCTCAAGCTTATTATTAAATAAACCATAGAACCATGTTATATTAATAAAATTGATAAGAAGGATATAACTCGTTTTTGTGTAAAAATTCGTAATTTTGACAAATTTATAAATGAAACAGGTATTTTATAAAAAAATAATGTATAATAATTTGTTTAAATCTTGTTACTAAAAAAAAAAAAAAATCATTGTTGTCAATAACAAATGGAATACATTTTAACGAGTGTTTTTTAATTTTACTCAAAATAAAATCTTAAATTAAGCATTATTCACTCGATTAGTTACAAGAGTCAAAGTGTAAATAGTCACAGAAAAATCTCCTTTTTCTTCTTCTTTTAATAATGGCCCTCGGTAGATGAACGTTTATAATAATTATAAATGTATAGTATTACATCTCGATGAAAAAACCCCAAGGACCGGGGCGATTCACCCATCTCGCCTTCCCCTCAAATACGCCGCCACTGGCCCCTATTTCCTCGTACATAAAACACGTCGCTACAGCTATACACATAACTATAAAAATGTCCGGGGTAATAACGACCATACGTGGTGTACGGTTATGTTTTATATTATACGATAAGGTGCAAGGCTGCACACAAATATAATAATATTATACGCGTCATCGTTAACACCACCACCAGCACACGGCCGGTCGTATATAACATTAGAGATTCCGGTCGCGGCGGCAGTCAAGAGAGAAAGAGAGAGTTTTCCGAGTCATGAATACGCAGAGGCGCTGCCGACCTCTCGTCCTACGGGTCCTGCGAGGATCGTTACCGATCTATACGTGCATATATCCGTGTGCTTGCGTGTACACACACACACACACACACACACACACACACACGTGTGCACGTGTGATTTGTACGAGTGCGTGTGTGTGAAAGGGACGGTGCTACACTGGATCCCGAGGGACTGGAAAACGGTCCGAACGCGGAGGAATTAACGAGTTCTTTGCGCCGAGCATGGGTATACCCTCCGGTTGCATAACGAAAAGTATTTTCCGGTGCGTCGGGCCCGATACACGTTATTATTATCATTATTATTTTTGTTATTGGAGCTGAGGACTACTAAAAATACTGAATACCTTAAAACCTAAAAATATATAAATGTAATAAAATATATAAATCACATTTTATAATTTCTAAAAATCTAATGATTAGGTCAGGAACGAAAACCGCAACCGAAAAATAACCGATTCTGGATTCAGTTAACCTTACAAATATAGGAACCGGAACCTCTACTTCTCTTTAAAAAAAAAAAAAAATTAATGTGATATTAATAAAATTATAAAGAGTTTATTATCTACAGGGTGTGTACTAAGTTTTAATAGCTATTAATTTATAATTTTATAATTATCAGAGATAATTAGGCATATCTACACGTAAACTGAGTTAGGAAAAATGAATTCTTAAAATTGTATCTAATTTTAAGAATTTTAAAGACAAAATATGATTTTTGTCCTGGGACCAAAATGGAAATAGTTATTATTATTTAATCTTAAATATATAACGTTATTGATCCTATTTCTTACAAAATTAATTTATCAAATTTGTACCAAAAATTATGTTTTATGAATCGGTAGTATATTATACCTGAAATTCCTCAGTTTCTGAAATGAAATGTAAAAAAAAAAAAAATCAATTTTGTGCATAAAACAGAGTTAAATCCTAATGAGTAAATATTCATGGAATAGGTACATAGTATGAACTTAAAATATTATGCATATATTTATAGCTATATTTAATCATTTCTTCTTTCAATTATTATTAATTTAATCGTGAGACCTTTTTTGAAACAATGTTATATAAAATAATCGGTGTGGCTTACGACGTCGCGTTTCTGAGCGACTGAAAATTTCCTCCGGCTTCATTTTATGCAGTGCACGTCATCGCAATGCACTTTATAATATAAACTTATTATATTACAACGAAACCCCTTTCAGACGAGCATCGCCGAACTACACAAGAGAAATAACGAAAACGTTGTTTGTGCGTGTTTTACGCGTATAATTTATCGAACTTTTATGTTAATATATTTACAGTCGATTAGGTCACTTATTCTATATTCCACCCCTACTAGTGTTTCTGCGCGCGCGGGTGTGTGTGTGTGTGGTGTGCTCTTTTTTTACGTGATATACAATCTCACGATTTGGTTCTCTAGGCGGATTGTTGATTTTCCATTCGTTTCGACATTATAAATATATTGCGGTATTACATTATAGCTATGTATACAGTATGAGTTAGATGTGTGTGAAAACGTTTTACGTACGAAATCCACGGATTTTCGTTGTACGCGTATTGAACACCCTATTTACGCGGGTATAATGTGTACAAATATAAAATATATAAGTATGTATATAATGCGTGTAATATATACATATATACGTTTCACAATACGTTTGTACGGAACGAGGCACTCGACGGAGATTTACATAATATTTTTTTTATACAGACGAATATATTATTAAAATATTGTTATTTTATTATTCATTATGCGTCGGAATCACGACGACGACGACGTTATTGTTGTGGTCGTTGTATAAACACTACGCTAATATAATAAAATGAAACCCAAGTCAAAGTTTAGACAGGTCGTGTGGAACGGCAAACGAATTTTAAAGAGATCTAAATAGATAGGAAATCATATTAACTGTTCATGGTGAATTCCAAAAAAAAAAAAAAAAATTGAATCAAAGAATTACGTATCAAATCAAATGTAAATAAAATAACTACTTAATAACAATATAATATAGATCGAAGATCTAGTATTAACGTATCAGCCAAGCCTGAAATTTAAGCAGAGCAATTGAAAAAATTATTATATTCTAATTTTACCAGTAGGTATGGAAAATATTTCTTCATTTTTTTTTCTTGATGCGTCATTATAAATAATAAATAATGACGCACGAAATATTAAAGAAATATCTACAGAAAACAAAAAAAGGGTTAAAATGCATTACCCTTATGAAATTCTAGGAATTATTTGTTACATTTTTTTTAGAACTAGACCCTCTATATGATACAACATTATCCTAACTTGTAAGCAAACACCATGGGGATTATATATCTTAAGTAAGTATACATTATGGTTTGAATATAAAGAAAAGAGTCGGATTTGGGTTTTGAAATGGTAAACTAACAAAAAATAAAAATAAAAAAGTGGTGTTGCCCCAGCCAGTTTTGTACATTTTGCAACAACAACATTATTCATGTCTATTTAAATTGTTGACGTTCAAATAGTGAACAGGGAAATAAACATACGAGTATATGCTCGCGAACAGCACACAACTTAGTGTAAGCACTAGGTATATTATATGTGTTTCACTAGTATATCTAATATATATATATATATATATACTTTCTGTATTATATTGTTTTATTGATTCCTATCCTTAGAGCAAATATTGAAGACGAAAAAAAAAAAGAGAGAAAAGTACAAGTCGACAATAAACAATACCGTAAACAGAATATGTTTATCGGAGATCACCTCGTAGACAATATGAGGAAGTTTTGCGGGCAAACTTTATCGAGGGAAAATAAAACGTATAAAACCGATAAAGCTTTTAGCCGTCTTCCGTTTTGCCGCAGCAGCCGCGCCGTCCCGCGGACTCTGTCGAACGGAACAGACGTTCGCCTCGTCAAACACAATAAACGCGTGCGTCTTATACGCACACGTACGTCTATATATTGCGTATAATATACAAAAACCGGCAAATTGTTATTTATTTATTTCAGCAGTAAGTCGATTTCGTTTTCACTCTTATTCATTACATATATATATATATATATAATGGACGTCTAAAAGAATGTGGGCGACACGAAGCGAAGCGATCCACGTTGCGCACGATCGTGTTTTGTGCGTGTATACAGAGTGATTGGCGTCAGTGTCGGAAAGTAATTCGCTTCACTTTTAACGCATCGAAATTTAACACTGCACGATTTCCAGTCCTATTCTCGGTTTCGGAATCTTTTCGTAAGACTAATTTCACTGTACATAAGCTAAAACAGTTCACCTCGATTGCGAGAGCTTGTTCGGTATAGACTAGGGTGACCATATATTTTAAGAAAATAAAATACAGGACAAAAATATTTTTCATATATTTTTAAATAAATAAGTATTCATTACATATACCTATATATTTATGTTTTTTAATCGTGACAAAAGTATAATTTTCAAACTACCTATTATAGATTAAATTTAAACACATAAAAACATTATTTTGAAAAACATAAAATAACACATAATGAAACTAAATTGATACTTTTTTAAATTTCTTCAAATCCTTTATTCATGCATATTGTATACAGGTATACTTTACTTTCTAAAAAAGAACTTGTTAATTAATTTTATGATTATAATTGATCTAATTGTATTCAAAAGATTTCTAGATTCTTATATTATTTTATTCAATTATTTCGTTTCAAAAATTTCAAAAATTTTAAATCAACAGTAAGTCAAAAAACGGGATTAATATGGGACAGACTTGAAATTACGAGACAAAAATCGTCCTAAGAGCAGTTTGTCAGGACAACAGGACAAAGAGCCCAAATAAAGGACAATCCTGTATAAAACAGGATGTATGGTCACCCTAGTATAGACAAAGAGTGTCCAAGTTTACTGATCGGCTATTTATTTTAGTTTAATTTATTAGTTTAAATCTATTAGTTTAATGTACTAATGATCGGCTATTTAGTTCTTCTGAGTTGTTTCGACGTCCACAATGATTTAATAATTCGATAAAAAACGTAGATACCACACGAGGAGAAGATTAAAATGCTACATAAATTAATTTTACAGTTTATTTCTGATTCCATTCCATATTCTTTTCTATTAAAATTGAACTTAACTAGCTCAAATGCTACATTCAGAACTCACCGGAGGAAAAAGAAGTACGAATATTTCACTAGTCTTCACTCCTCAAATAAGACTTGGTGAATATGATAAATTTTAAAGAAACGATAAATTAGTTCTTTGATAAAACGGTTCTGAGCGGAGCTTTTGTTACTGCAGTTATCAACATTAAAAATAAATATAATTAAAAAGTAAACATTTAATAGACGTTTGTGTAAGGTACCTTGGTTGACATATTCAATAAATTAATTCCTATCTCTCAAATTTAAGACAAAGAGACCAAATAAATAATCAAAATAACGTGAAAACGCATATTATGCTCTATCAATCCTTTGAAAAAAATCTGAATTACCACTCTAAAATACCGCCTAGAGCCTGATTCTGATTCAAAATGATGCTGGTCAAAACTTTTAGATAAGTATTGCTCATATAATGGGAGAAAGGGGAAAAATATCATTGTAAATTCATATGATTCTTTGACCCGCTCAGAATTTTAAATAGTTATATAGTTTGACGAATAACCATACGTCCAACTAAAGTTCCACCGACAACAACGAACAAGTCTATCGTCCACGTCAGACGATTGCTTCTTGGGGGGTCACTTCCTTAGACATGGGACGTCGCATATTCACGTGCTCCAATCCCTCGTGGTATTACGTGTGACATAACAGTCACGCTGTATACGTGCAGAGATATTTACATAATATATACTATACTATTAATATAATAGCGTGAGTGTTGTGTACGCGTGTGTATATTGTATACTCGCGATGATTCCCGGTGGACTTTTCCACCGCGACAGCTCGGGGATTCTGTGCTCCGCAGCGAGGACCGAATCGAGTCTCCGCCGCAGCAGCTGGACTTTTAGCGACGTGCGTGATTAGAATAGAAGACCGTGAATTTCGTTCCCCCCCCCCCGCCAACACTGTTTTTGCACGTAAAAAATACACTTTCCATCAGCAGTATTCTTCGCTCCTCCTATTCTCGCGTACTCGTGGTGAACGAGCTGAATTTCAAAAAAAAAAAAAAAAACGATAAATCATTTTTCTTCAATAAAACGCTATTCTGAGAAAAAATTTTGTATAATTTACAGGAATTTAACAAAACAGGTTTATAACAGACTGATTCTTATCGATTTAATTATTCGTAAAATCGTTGCCATATTTTAATATATTTTAAACATCTTATAAAATTAGGAATTGACAAGACTGATTTTAACCTAAATATAATAATTGAGTAAACTTGCGTAAGATTTTTCATCTTTAAAATAAATTAAATAATTGAAAATGTTATGAAAATAAATCTACCGTTTTTTTGACGTACTAACAGTCATTTCAGCTGTAATTATAAATGTGAAAAGCTCGTAAAAAAATATTAACAAAGCTCTAAGAGAATTTTTTACATAGATAAAAAAAATGCAATGTATTTTTTGATGAAAGAAAATGTTCAGTGTAATTTAAATTTAAAGAATTTAAGGTTTTGACTGAAAAAATCGTTGTTTAACGGGAAAAAAATACATTTTCATTCATAGCTTATTGTATTAAAACATTAAAAATACTGAATAACGATTTTTAAGATTTTCTCAGGGTCATAAGGTTATATGTAATAGTATATAGAAATATTAGTATATTAAAACAATAATTTATTATTTTATATGAGAAAACAAAGACATTTCCAAATTTCTGAATCTATACGAAAGTGGAGGAAATTTTCGGATAATTAATCACATTATGTACTAGGTACTCAGAGGTTAATATTAAGTTTCCAGTCCAGTTATTTCTAGAGTCACGACAAAATAAGTAAAATTGATTTCGTACAAATCTAACTCGACCGTTTTTACACAATAATATTCGGTAGTACTTTCTTTTTTTTTGGGGGGGGGGAAACCATTAGGAATACAGAAAAATGATCATTTTAATGTGCCATGCCACCATATTTCGTACTGGAGATCAATGATAAATCTACTGTTCCGAGGACGCAAAGAGACCGAGAAATGATAAAAAAAAATTAAAAAAGTAGAAAAACAAATTTAAACATTCTTGTTAAACCTTTAACTCTCTAAATCTAAAATATGAAATGAAACTATCGACATTTGGCGCTCGAGGCCTCGTCCGTCGTCGGAGGATAAAACAAAAAACGCGACTGTATACGATAATAATACACACTCAAACGAGTACCTACACTCAGAATTGGGGATCTGTTTCTCGAGTCGGTCGAATTATGTGAGTTTTTTTTGTTTTTCATTTTTTCTCCGTCGCCGCCGGTGACTACTCGGTCGCACCCACTACTTTTCACATACCAACCTGTACTTATACATATATACAACGTCTGAGACAATGTACATTTTGGGGAGGAAACGTAATTAATGTGCAGCACAGTTTCCTTTGAAGGATGCTCGAGAGTTTTAATAAGTATTTAATAAATTTTCTTCGTTTTGTTTTGTTTTGTTTTTTTGCTTTGCGAGCATGACCTAAAGCCTTGCTGCTCCACCTCAAGGGTATATTATTATAACGTATAATAAGCGGTTAATTATTATTTTTCCTTAGCTCGAGGTCTTTTCTTCTGCGAGACATGAACAATAATTTAAATATACGAGTTTAATGACGAAAAAAGTACGTGTCAACTGTTTGATTGGCGGATACACTTAATGAGTAAAATAGTATATAATAATAAATGTTGTCTTGATTATAATTTAAATAAATATTGCGTCTAGACGGGTTCCAACACTGGTTATATAACCGATGAAATGAGGCGTCTGGTTTCAAAAACAGTTATAAGCAAATTTTCGAAATTTTTTAGAAACAACAAAAAACGAAAATAACGTAAAATACTTGGTCTATAATTTTATAATAAATATGAAATCAAAGCTTTGAATGGTACACATAATGTATGTGAAAATATATTTTGTAAAAATATTATAACAAGAGTTAAATAAATTTATAGTTATGAAATGGCTAGTTTTGTTGTGAATTTAATCACATGGCTGTTTTTGAAACCAACAATTTAATTTAAGAATAGGTGATTTTAAAACAAAAACTTGAAAATTTAAGAAATATAAAACATTTTAAATTTCATATATATATATATACTTATAATTACCTAATAGTAAAAAGTAATAACCAAATAGAGCTTAATTATAGTTAATACTTAATTTCATGAAAACTGAAAAAAGTTGAGTACTGTTACCAGAGCAGATAAAAACATGTATTTAATTATTGCTTGATTTGAAATAAACATCGTTAGATGGCTGGTTTTGATACTAACTACAATTTTCTGTCCTCGTTTAATATCGATTAGAGCCTTGTTTGATGTTCATTATTTTTACCAACTATGTAATACAGTGTGAATATTTGGAAAATTAAAAAAAATCCATTTTGAAAAAATTATCTTTCAGATGGTTTTGAAACTAGACGCCTCAAATGTAAACGATGAGGCACAAAATCTTTTAATTTCGTCGAATGTGGTCATTGGACGGCATTATATTTTAGTGGTGTCGACTAAAAGTGACGGTTCTCGCCCTCGTATCCCAGACTCTGTGGCACAAATATCCGTGGCAAAGCCGATGATTTACCACGGTCGTGGTATTCCAGACGTGTGTTCGGCAGAGCGTGGTTATAATTGGGTTACATATTATTATTGTTGTTGTTGGGTATTGTTATGATTGTGGACCGCGCGTGCGGCAAAGGAGACGAGGCCGGTAAAAACTTATATTGTGTGTGTGTGTGTGTTGTTAAAAAGGAAAACGAAAAAAAACAAATAAATTAAATACACCGGGCGCGGGTTATATACTGCGTACGTTTAGGTACGTATGTGAAGTGGGAACGAAAAAATACTGTAAATGATACGCGTACGTATGATGTAATTTATGGACCACACAACAACAGATTTTCTGACGTCGGATGTTGATATTGCGTTCGTTTTTATTCCGAACAGTGTATAGAGCAAACGTACATATACACATTCAAATACACACACACACACACACACGCATGGTTAATGTACACGAATGATATAATATGCAAACAATAACACACTACACAAACACGCACACTAGAGCGAGCCCTTGCTTTTCGTGGGGTGTTGTTTTATTTTTTCCGGCTGTCACTAATTTCTTCCGGTTGGGGGAGTTTGTCAAAATAAAATCAACAAAAAAATCTTAATTGTATCTCTAATTCGCTCCCTAACACATTTTGTTCAATTTTTTTCTATTTTTTTCTATTATATGTAATTTAATCTACACACAAACACTCAAATAATATATTTTACATAAATTTCCCGTCATTGAACAAACAGTCGTTCGGAATATATTCAAAAACATAAAATACACTCACAAACCGTGTTTTACATGTATAATTGCGAGCAGGTCCTATAAAGTAATTTAATCTAAAATTGAAAACACCGACTAGCGATGGGAAATAAAAAGATCTAATATAATTTGTAGGTGCACACCATGAAGACGGACAAGAATTTCATGAATTTTCTAAGGACAAGAGGTTAATAATTTAATAAATTAGTCTTATCTATATATACATTAAACGAATGTTTAATTAATGTTTTCGAAACGCGGGTAAAACAATTTCTTTCAGATTATTCAGAACGAAGTGAAGAAGCTAGTGTTTTTACAATGATGTTTATTATTTTTTTGTTTCTTTCTTTCTTTTCTTTTTTTTTTTCAGTGTACAACTTTTCGTATAGAAATACTTGTCTGAAAGTTTCGATCAATAGCTTTTTGAAACCGGATTTGCCTCTAGATTGTACTTTAGAGAAGTCATTTTTTGAATTTCTCAATTCTTAAATTTTTTTTTTGGAAAAAACTACCCAAAATTTGACAAAAACGACACGGAAACCATCAT
>JAIPRM010005701.1:2049-20040 GCA_025469315.1 Stegophylla sp. TES_Ste_2020 | reverse complement strand
TGAATAGTATGTCACTATTAAAAAATATGAAACACGAATCCCTTTGTAAAATTATCGGCATGGTTTATATAATAGTAATATAAAGTTTACATAATTATATATAATTATGTTGGGAATCCCACGATACGATTAAGGTGCGCACGGATTGAGGCGGCACCGCCGTGCCGCGCCGCCTAAATGTTTATTGGTTTAATAACCGAAAATATTGAATTTTCAAAATAGAATAAAATAGATAGAAAACTATTGTTACATGTGGATTTTAATTCACACCATCGTATACAGCGTCGAAAAATACATTAGATGCAATAAAACATTATCAACCTTCAATAATTAAATGCTTATAATATTATATAGATATTTCGCAATATCTGTCTGTACTTTCTTCGACTTTTTTTCAGTCTTACCCTTGTAAAATGTTTAATTCTTTATCCGTAAGAAATTTTATTGTACCAAAATATTTGCAATGAAATTTTCTATCTAGCCACCAAATTTCAAAACAATCGGTTAAGCCAATTTTCTTATATGTACGTTAAAGTGCAGGGGAGAGGTTTACAAGTTTTTTTAGTGGACTACTCCAGTGGTAAAGCTATGGTAGGGGTGGGTTAAAGTGTATACAATAATGCTATATACCAGGGCATTGGACCCGAGTCATTTATTTGGGTGAAAATTCAGGTGTTTTGGATTATTAAACATTTCTGGTTACGATTAAATGTAGATTTATTAAGGTTAATTATGATTTATGATTAAATCTTAATCCATAATTTTTTTTTTCAGAAGTAACGTATACATTAAACCTCAATTAATTTCATTAACTAATTGAAGAACACAAAAACTAAACATATTTATGTTGTGGTTATTTTTCAAATATGTTTTCAATCTTTTTATTGTAAAAAATGATCGTTCATAAGAAGGAATTGTCACAGAAAATTTTGCTAAATTCTATAAAAGTTTAAAAATATGTAAAAAAAAATTTATTGTATTACTTTGTTGGTGCGCGTTAAAAGAATTTTTTAGAAAAGTTTAAGTTTTTGATAATTTTTTTGGCATATACAAATACAAATTTCTTATAAAGTATTAACTATAACATAAAATAACTCAAGAAAAATAATCATTGAATCATGTCGATCTATATATTATCTAGCCGAACATAAAAGTTTTAATCGTTTGTTTTTTAAATTATATATTTAAAAATCTACTTTGCTGGTGTTAAACTATTTTAATTTCCTTTAGGTAGGTATAATACTATAATAGTAATGAAAAAAAAAATCAAAGGGAGGGGTTTGAACACCCAAATCCCCCCCTGGCTACGCCCCACTGGTTACTACAGTTTTAGAAGAAAATTTAAATTAGCCATTTTGTAAACCTGATTTTTAGAAACATATATATGTTTAAATTTTCATAGTGTTCATTTTCTATGAGTTTTTCAAGTTTAGCAAACAATTTAATAATTTTGTCAAATACTTCATAATAATGAATAAATTGTGACATTAACATTATTGATAACAATACTACCACACTGATAACCACAATATGACATTACGAACACAATGTCAGAACTCGAGCCTTACGGATCTAACATCAAGTCGAACGTTTCCCGCCAATTCATTTGTTTAGTGCACTGCCAGGCGACGGGTGTAGTTCGGTACCTATTTGTCTCTGCAATCTACACTTTACAATTCGTGTGCTACAGGTTATAATTTGACTTGCGTTTATTCTCGCGTTTGTGCATTTATACTATTTTATTTTATCCCGTTTTGTTACTTGCTGTTTTATTTGGTAGTTATTATTTTTTTTATTATCTGTGACGAGCGTCCGGAGAATACTGCACGAGTAAAATGTCCGACGTAAGTACTTGTTTAATATTGTAGTTTGGCGATAGATAAAGCCATAATAACATTTACGTTCCAATATTAGAGAGATAGTAGTAGCCCCGAACCGTTTGAAGAGGTCGAGCATGATGGCCGTGGTACTTCACCCGTACGAAATTTTGATGATGACGTACTGAGCGAAGGTGATGTGTTGAGTTTAAGTCAGTTTGATGACCCCGAAGAAGAAGATGGAGAAGAACTATTTGGCGATAACTTAGAAAGGTATGTAATAGAATTAAAAATTAAATTGAATTTTGTTCATTGTTTAAAATATTTTATTAAACAGAGATTACCGTGCCATACCAGCCCTTGATCGTTATGATGGCAATGAATTGGACGATGAAGATTTTGATGCTATGAGTCCAGGAGCGAGAGCTGCAGCTGAAAGAGAATTACTTAGGCGTGACCGAGAAGAGGGGACTGGTCGAAGATATGCTGATGATATACTTTATGGTTTGTATTACTCATAAATATAATATATTAATACATTAGATTTTATTTTGTATTTTTTTTAAGATGAACATGACGATGATGAAGCTTCGAGAAAGAAACGACGAATGGCAGAAAGAGCTGCTACTGGTTTTATTGTAGATGATGAGCATGATGAAGAAGTATTTACTTAATATTATATTCTTTTTAATATTTATTTAATTCTTTTTTAAATTTCTAGATGATTGAGTCTATTGAAAATTTACAAGACACAAAAGGACATACTGTTGCTGAGTGGGTAGCTATGTTGGGTCCTAGAACTGAAATTGCTAACCGATTCAGAAATTTCTTGCGTAATGATGTTACATCTAATGGTTCTTACCGGTACAAAGATAAAATTAGAAGGATGGTTGAGAGTAATTTATGTAGCTTGGAAGTAGAATTTACCAACTTGGCTTCTAAACAACATACATTAGCACTATTTTTGCCAGAAGCACCTACAGAAATGATAGACATATTCAATGAGGTGGCTAAAGACATGGTTCTCTCCATGTATCCTCAGTACGGTAGAGTTACCTCTGAAATATTTGTACGGATAATTGATTTACCACTTGTTGAAGATATTCGTACTTTTAAGTAATTGATTACAAATTTGATTATAATTTTGAAGGCAGTTATTAATTTTTAATATATTTTTTTTAGAAAAATTCATTTGAACCAGTTAGTCAGAACTCGTGGTGTAGTAACTTCAACAACAGGAGTGTTACCTCAACTTAGTATTATTAAATATGATTGTTCAAAATGTGGTCATGTCTTAGGACCATTTGTACAGTCCCAGAGTCAAGAAATAAGGCCAGGATCATGTCCTGAATGTCAGAGTACAGGTCCATTTATGGTTAGTTGATAAAAGTTGATTAATTTTAGTTCATTATTAATTTAGTTAATATTTAACTTTGCTTCAGGTTAATATGGAACAAACTCTGTATAGAAATTACCAAAAGATTACCATTCAAGAGTCTCCTGGTAGTATACCACCAGGCCGTATACCACGTAGCAAAGACTGTATTCTATTAGCTGATCTCTGTGATCAATGTAAACCTGGTGATGAAATAGATGTGACTGGAGTGTATTCAAACAGTTATGAAGGTTCATTAAATACAGGCAATGGATTTCCAGTATTTGCTACTGTTATCATGGCTAATTATTTAATTGTAAAGGATAATAAACATATAGTTGAATCTCTTACTGATGATGATGTTTCACAAATATTAAAATTGGCTAAAGATCATAAGATTGGTGAACGTATTGCAGCATCAATTGCCCCATCTATTTATGGCCATGATTATATAAAAAAGAGTTTGGCATTGGCATTATTTGGTGGTGTACCGAAAAACCCAGGTTTGTTTAATTTGAAATAATAATTTTTATGTTTATTTGTATGTGTAATACCTATGTGTGTATTTATATGTTATACAGTCAATTTATAATTATAATATGTAAATATATTTGGTAAATGTTTAATTCCATGCATATTCAAAATAATAAATACAATTTTAATTGTAATATATATATATATATATATATTTAAAATTAAAAGTGATTTTTGTAATTCTATTTACTAATAATTCAAGCATAAAAAAATCATACATTACGTACATCAAATTTTATAATTTAACTACCATTGTTCATATATGGAATACCAAATATTTTAAAATAAATCATAATATTGGAAATATTTGGTGAATGAACACTCTACTTTCCTTTTATTGAGTTGAAATTTTCTCCCAGTTACAAAATAAAATTCTTCTCAAATAAAATTCCAAAAATTTGTTATAATAATATTTATTTATTGAATAGGTGATAAACATAAACTTCGTGGTGATATAAATATCTTATTGTGTGGTGATCCGGGAACAGCTAAGTCACAATTTTTGAAATACATTGAAAAAGTTGCACCACGTGCAATTTTCACAACTGGGCAAGGAGCTTCTGCAGTTGGTCTTACAGCTTATGTCAAGCGAGATCACCAGACTAAGGAATGGACATTAGAAGCGGGTGCTTTAGTTTTAGCTGATCAAGGAGTTTGTATTATTGATGAGTTTGACAAGGTATGACAGTATAAACAGTAAATACAGTCCGTATCATCTATAACGACGGTCAAGGGACCGTAAAATACGCGTCGTTATAACCAAATTTGATTTTTTTTTTTTTTACACATTATACACTAGTATCCAAATGCTATTAAAACATATTTTTGACTAGACTGTCATTATCTACAGAGTTTCAAAAATAAATGCAAAATGCATCAACTTCTGAGCCTTAATAACTGTTTGAAGGTACCCTATCTATGTAGGTCACCACATCGATAATATTAGACTATAATAATTTGTGAAAATAATAACATACAGTCGTTATATACGATTAAAATGTGTGTTGCGGCCCGATTTTTAAGTTGTATTAGCCGATATTGTCGTTATAACCAGTTATTTTGTATGTATAAATAAACAGAATTTTGCCGGGTCCTTGAAATTATACCCCATATGTCGTTATGACCGGCGTCGTTATAGATGGTATCGACTGTATTAAATATATATTTCGCTGTAATTAGTTGTATTTTAACATTCTAAAATACTTTTAGATGAATGACCAAGACAGAACATCAATTCACGAAGCTATGGAACAACAAAGTATTTCTATATCAAAAGCTGGTATTGTGACTTCTCTTCAAGCCAGGTGTTCAGTTATGGCTGCAGCTAATCCAATAGGTGGTCGTTATGACTCAGCAATGACTTTTTCAGAAAATGTTAGTAAATAATTCTTTAATACTTACTAAGGAATTAAAAACTTCTATCATACACACATAAATATATATTATATATATATACAATGTTTCTCAGTGTGATTTGACAAATGCAATAACTTTTGGTCTATTAATAATTTTTATTTATTTATTTTTTTTTTTAATTATTACTAAAGCATTGTGCTATAACAGTAACATTTTTTTTTTGTCCCAAATTTTCAAATCTGAAATTTTTTTCTACAATTGTAGAAAAAAATCAAAATAGCCATTTTGTAAACCTGATTTTTAAAAAAATTTTGTGCTCAAAGCATTATTAAAGATAAATTGGTTCATTTTTTATGAGTTCTTCAATTTTGCAAATAATTTAATAATTATGTCAAATACGTCATAATAATGGTTATAACATTAATTGGTGATATTATGACTTATTTAATAATATTATTGTTCGCAAACAAATTATTTGCTAACTTAAAAAAATTATAGCAAATGAACGGATTAGCTTTAAAGATTTAAGCACCAATGTTTTTCTAAATATCGTATTCACAAAATGGCTATTTTTAATTTTTTCTAAAACCGTAGTATAAAATTTTGAATTTAAAAATTTGGTTTAAAAAAAAAATTGTGTGTTTTTGGTATAGTAATAATTTTCAAAAATAGTTTAAAATTATTGTAGAATAATAGTATTATAAAAAGTCAGCTGGCATAAATTGCCAGCTGACTTAAACTCAACATAATTTGCAGGCAGTCTCATATTAGATTAAAAAAGTAACAACAATACACAGTATATATATGTATGTATATTCAAAATATGGTTTTTTTTAATGACTATATTAAATTGAGAAAATTTAATAACTAAAATATATTTGTAACATTACATTAAAAACTGAATCAGACTATTTTAATTATTAATATTTATTCTTAAATATCTATCTTGCAACTAAATATATTTAATAGTCTTTTAATGGTAAAAGTTTTATTACATTTATGTTTTTCTTAAATCTAATATTTGAATTATAATCGCATAAAAGAATATTATAGATATATATTTTCTGTGATGTATTATTTATATAATATTATGGTAAATGATTTCTTGTAGATTCATAGTTTATGATAGGTAATATGTTAATAAAAGTTTATTGATTCTTATTGACAAAACTGTAAACATTATATAATTGATGTTTGATTGAATAAAATCATACAAAACATAAAATAAAATTAGAATCAACTAATAACAAAAAAATTCCCATATTTTCCTCTAAATTAGTGCAGTAATCTAATCTCATAAAACATATAATTTTTAATGAATAAAGCAATTTAATTGTAAATTATTTTATGTTCGAGAAACTAATATTTTTAATTATTATCAAATCAAAATTAATTGAATAATAATTTTGTAATTTATTTTCAGGTAAATCTATCAGAACCCATTATGTCGAGGTTTGACATATTATGTGTTGTACGAGATGAAGTAGATCAGGTTAAAGACAATCAGCTGGCAACTTTTGTAGTACAGTCACATATGCGTAATCATCCTTTGAATAAAGATAAAGAATGTGAATTAAGAAATCCATTTTCTACTTCTGATCTGGAACCAATACCTCAAGATTTGTTGAAAAAATATATTGTTTATTCTAAGCAAAACATTCATCCAAAATTACACCGTATGGACCAAGATAAAGTAGCTAAAATGTATGGTCAACTGAGACAAGAGTCAATGGTAGTTATTAAATAAATAAATTATTGTAAAATGCATATGTACTCTTATAATACTTTTATGTTATATTTAATAATTTAGATGACTGGAAGTTTACCAATTACAGTTAGACATATAGAAAGTATGATTCGTATGGCAGAGGCTAATGCCAAAATGCATTTAAGAGACTATGTTCAAGAAGATGATGTTAACATGGCTATACGTATAATGTTAGAATCATTTATTGAAACTCAAAAATATAGTGTGATGAAAACTATGAGAAAAGTAAGTAGTAACTTTTTGTTTTTTTTAGCTGATTAATGTTAATATTGTCCCCGGGTTTGGCTAATGTTATAATTTTGTATGCGGGCAATTAATAATGATTTAAAAAGGTAAATAATGTCATAATAAAACTCAAAAGAATATTAATCAAGTACTTATAGCTAAATGATGAAATAACATTATCTATACAAAATAAAATTACTTATACTAGTTACTACTAATTACTAATTTCATCAGCAAAATATAAAACTTGTATATTTACTTTTTACTATAACTATGGCTTAAGTGGCTTAAGTACTATGGATACACATAAATGATGCATGTATTGTAAATATTAGATTCTTAGTGGAGCGAAGAATGTATTGGTTTTACAAATCTGTGTGTTTTTCCTCTGTATATAATATGTAGTCATGAGTTTGTGTAAAAATAATGGTCCAAAAGTTTCAATCAGTAACTATAGGTACGAAATTGATATTTTTGGGAGGTAATTTTTCAAAATTCTCAATCTTTTCTATGCTCATACAGAAGGTACCCAAGAATTGACAAAAATGGTATAACACGCCATAACCTGAATTTTCTTAAATTTAGTTTAAGTTTTTTAACATAGCTTCAAAAATAATAAACCTAAAAAGTTGAAACTATGGCATAAAATTTGAATTTAATTCTGAAAATTTTATATTGAAAATTGAAATATGTATTTTATATTGTACAATGATAAAATACTGTTTTCCAGGATAAATTATAAATTATTTTAGTTTTTCATTTTTCAATATTGTTATTAATACCATTAATTATGAATAATATAAATAATAAATAATGTATAAACATTTCTAAACATCATGGAATTCTCAGGGAAAAGTCGGGAAATTTCAAAATATATAAGCGTGGCAACTGTGTTTAATAATTCACAATTTAATTCTCCATCTAACCAAGTTTCATAAAGATCAACTAAACCAATTATTTTTTATATGTGTTCAATCAAAAATTTCAAATTTTTTTAAAATTCTGTTCTTAAAATTGGTCAAATGTTTTTGAAAATTGTATAAGGTATGCACGCGACTATTTTTAGTAGTTGGTGAATGTTTTAACTTTCTAGCTCCATTATTTTTGAAGTTATATAAAAGAACTAAAATCAGATTTTTGAAAATTCTGGTTATGACATATTTTACTATTTTTTGTCAATTTTCGGGTAGTTTTTGCATGCGCTTAAATAACATTGAGAAGTTTAAAAATTGACCTTCCAAAAATAATTAACTAGATAACATTTCTGATCTATAGAGTTACTGATTAAAACTTTTAGTCCAGTATTTCTACCTGAACTCGTGATTACATACATATGGGGCGGGGGGGGAGCAGATTTATAAGACTATACATTTTTCACTCGGCTCAGAATCTAAAAGTTAAAAATTATTAATAGAACAAAAATTTTTGCATTTGCCAAATCGTACTGGGATGTTCATTTTTAACATATGTTATAATTTTGTAGACTTTCCAAAAATACTTATCATTCAAAAAAGATATCACAGAACTTTTGTACTTTATACTGCATCAAATGGCTACTGATCAACTAGCATTTATTAGAGGTATACATGGTGTCACTGTTAACACAATTGAAATACATGAAAAAGATTTCAAAGACAAAGTAAGCGATAAATATATTTTTGATTTTGATTCATATAAATTGCTTATAATTTAATACAAATTTATTTTATTCAGGTAAAGCAAATAGATGTACATGATTTACGGCCATTTTTTGAAAGTAAATTGTTTTTGAATAACAATTTTGTTTATGATGAAAAGAGGCACATGATTATTCAAACATTAATTCTCGCTGAATAGACTATTTTTAAGTACAAATACTAATTACATATTATTTTTTAAATAATTTAGTTATAAAAGTTGGAATTGTAAATAATAATTTGAGTTATTTTATACATTTATTATATTTAAGACTTATCTACAGAAATACATTTGTTCAAAAAAGACAGATTAATTTTTATAGTTTGTATGTATATTTTTTTAATAAAACAATAAATTATTTTTTAATTTTATGTCAAACAATTAATATTGTCAATTTATTTTTTTTTTTATTGTAAATGATTATGTGTCATAATTGTAATTTACATAAATTAGTTTTGAAAGCTACGTTGATATTTTTATTTCTACAACTTATTTTCTAAAAATATTTTGTGTTTAAAAGAATCTACAATTTTTTGTTAATCAGTTTTATTTTTAAGTTTACAAATATCAATCTTAAATTAAATAATAAACATTATTATTAATACACATTAGGACGTCCCATATTTATCAATTTCAAATCTCATCTCATCTCATCCTTAAATTAATTTATATTAATATGTATGAAAAAAATGAACTAATAAAGATCAATATATTCTGGTTAACTTTTGCTGACTTGAATTTGAAATTTAAGTTCATTATTTTGTTTGTAATTTATTGATGTGTTTCACATTTGATATGAAAATTACAATATGTTACACAGTATATTTTAAATAAATTAAAATTTCCTATAAGTCATGTACTTAGTTCTTATACACTTCTGTTTATTTATAAAATATTTACTTTAATAAATAAAAAAATTTTTTTTTGTATGTATGTTATACCGTCAATGTTGGTATTTTAATAAGGCGTCAATAATACCGGTGCATACCAGTCATTGTTAGTAATCGATGTACATTGACTGATTTGCTTAGTCCAGGCCTTATTTTAACCGTGGTAGGACCGAAATTGGGTAGTAGGAAATATCAAATACGCAGTTGGATTCATGAATATTGTCACTAATAATAATACGAATGCTTTGTATATATATATTTAAAATATTATGATCATGATGGTGAATTTAAGGATATATCAGTCGAATGACTTAAAATTGCTGTTGGATTGACCCGATAATTGAAGTTCTCTCTATGTTCGTTTTTTGATTTCTCTAAGGTTATGGTTTTTTTTTCGGTTTATTTTATTTTTCCGCTAACTTTTTGACTATACTACCAATGACTTCAAATTCACTCTGGAAGCCTTTTGTTGATTATAAACTGTTATTTATTAAACTGGTTGTACATTAAATATCAAATAAATTGTTATATTTTTTTAATGAATACTATTTCTTTTATTTTAAACGAATCTCTTTTTGTGATTTTTTTATTTTTCTGAGCACGCTGTTTTTTAAATAATTTTAACACAACATTTTAATTCATACAGTGGTGAATTACTCGGACTGAAATTCAAGTTTTTTTTTTTCTAAAAATGTACTTATGAACAGCTGATGACACACTTGATCTAGTGTTAAGTTTCACTGTTCTAACGTTATAAAAAAGTACTTATAAAACTTTCCCAATCTACGGCAGCTTAGAGCTTAGACTTAGAGTTGATGCTAATCCAATTAAAAGTATCCTTTAGTCATTTCGTAATTTTCTATAGACATATTTGAGCAAATTCCAACAATAAAAAAAAATTAAAATATGAGAACAGTTAAAAAAATAAAATGTGAGAATAGTTCTTATATATAAATATTTTATGATGTTCTAATTCTAAAAACTGTTATTGTAACAATTGTGTGTAATATGTAATTATAATCACTGATGTAAAATGTTGGTAAATAGTATTTTTATTCGCCAAAGTCAATGTATCTTAGAATTAATTGGATCAAGAAGTGTGTACGAATATAATTTATAGGATATTTAATTAAATTTAAAACATATCCTATGGGCGCATTTGTGCACCCCAAACTTAATTTTAAGCACCCCCATTTTCCATGTTGTAGATTTAAAATATCTATAGTTTTAACAATGTAATTTCATTTTTAAGAATTCGTAAACATACTCGGTACAACGTTGCTATCCAAAAAACGGCTATAATAGGGAAGAGTGAAGTTACTAGTGTGAATGAGTGATTTCAAAATATGAAAACATATATATGGCATTTTCAGAAGTATGGATAAATATTGTAAAATTTTGCAAAAAAAAAAAAAAAATTATATGATAAATATGTATCATTGGACGTTCCCTGTCCAGGTTAGTCAAGACAATGGATAATGAATGAAAGAAGTATTTCTAAACTTGTACACTAGTTCTAACAGGTTGTATTTAACAGCTCTGCAATAAGCGAATGAAGTTTTTTCTTTATGATGAGTAGGGTCAAATGTGTATGTCTTTTAAATTGCCTATACATTACTCCTTAAAATATGCTACGCTCCAACCCCCTTAAGTGAGAAGGAATGTAGTCGGGGGCGGACTTAGCATTTATCCGCCCCTAGGCATTACAACAGTGGCGCCTCGTAACAGGAAAAAGCCCTCAGAGAAAAAAGAAAAAAGTCGACATACTTCACAGCACCATGGGTATTTGTCACTAATCGGGTGGAATACACTTGGTGATAAATTATTCCTTCAATAAAACGATTCTGAGCGAATATTCGGTAACGCATACACCATAATATGATTATTATACCATGTTACATAATAATAAGAAAAATCGATCTGCGATTATTTTGAATAACCGTCATTTGAACCGTAATTATTCTAATTATAAACGCTTGTAAAAAAACACTTTTGTGGAGCCAAATTCAACAAAAACTAGAATCCGTATGGAATAACACGTGAAAAAAGTTTTGGTTAAAAAAAATTTCAACTGGGTTGAGAATAAAGTGTTTTATGAGCCTTTGATTGGAAAAACAAATCATTATTTTTGGTAAAAATTAACAGTTTTATACGAATTCTAACTTTAAATGTCATTTGAAAAAAAAAGTACACTAATGGTTTTCGGAATATTGTTAGTGCCTATGAGGCATACTTATAAGTATGTTTGAATATAATGTTTCAGTCTTAATATCAAGAGATAAAATTTTTATCAAATAAAAATGAAAAATGTCCAATATTTTCAAAGATCTATACTTACCTCAAAATCGGTCAAATATTTTTCAGATATTTACGAAGTATACGCGTGAAAATGTTTAATTTTTGGTAAATGTTTCAAGTTTTTCACTCCATTATTTTCGAATTTATACTAAATAACTAAAATAATCAATTTTGTGAAAATTCACATAATAGGATATTTTACCGTTTTTTGTGAATTTTTTAGTTGTTTTATCTTACGCTCAGAAAAATATTTAGAATTTTTTTAAAAAAAGATTTCTGTAAAGTATCAGCAGAATGTAATTTCTGATCTATTAATTTTTCTATGAAACTTTTAGACTTAGAATTTCTATATAAAAAAGTTTTTTCAGAAGGAAATAAAATTAAAGAATAATAAATATCATTGTAAATTCATGAAATAATGAAATTGAAAATGTTATTATTTTAAAAACATTTATTAGTCAATAATAAAACAAAATAAAATGTTTACAGGTTAATACTCAACAATAAAATAAAAAACTTATCATATACAGGTATATAAAATTGAAATAAAATAAACAAATAATAAATAAAAAATAATTTATAGTTTGTAGTTATTACACTATATAATATTATGTGAAAATATAAAATAAACTTAACCTGGAGTCATATAATTTTTTTTTTCATTAACAACTGTTTTCGATTTAAAAAATCATTATCAGGTTAAGAAAATAAAGTCAAATTAAAAGAAAAAGATTTAAATAAGAAATAGAATGTAAAAATTGTAAAAATGGTCGTTTTACATAGAAAATATAAGATAAATTGTTAAAAATGAACAGTGCACATAGATGTGTCAAAAAGTGAATTCTATGTATATAATATAAATATATATATATATATATATATTATCTTTTCTTTTAATTTCAACACACCTACCAAAATTGCCCTCCATCCAAGAATCGAAGAATAGTACCTATGGTGCTAAGTAAATCGGTTCTTTTTAAAACAAAAATATGTGTAATCATTTTCATAGATACCTAATAGGTAATTGTTATTTTTCAAAAATACAATAATTGAATTAAGCGTGTCGCCGTTTTTATGGATTTAAATTAGGGTGTCGTTGTTAACAGGGTTTGGAATGAATGCATTCACGCGAATGCATTCATTTTCAATGAATGCAATTCATGAGTACATTCAATTTTTACATTATGAATTATGAATGTGAATACATATATTTCACAAACGAATATGAATTGAAATTGAATTTAATTATACATTCTTTTTCTAATCACATGGAAAATATATAATATTTTAAATACCAAAAAAAGTTTTTACTTTTTATTGTAAAGCTCTTGTAATAATATGGAGTCCTTGATTAATCAGTTTGTCACTCTTCACTATCACTCGTCAACCATAGAGTATTACACTATCTACATATTCTACATAATCTGTGGCAAAGTCTTAGAATATTATCGGCTCATTTTCAACCACAATAACAAATAACGGTAACCCGCGCGTTTTGGTCCCCTTATCTATAGTCTCCGTGTTTTTCCTTATCACGCACCACCAAATAAATGATGAGAAAATGTTAACGTTGTTATTCCGCTTTATTTTTATATCGCATTAGTTCATGCAATATATAAAATGCCTTGTTAAACACAATAAATTAATTAATATATGTTTTATTAAAATAACATAAAAATATTTTTTATATGAATGTGGTTCTGCATAATGCATTCTTTTCTTAAAACAATGCAAATATGAATGCATTCCTTTTTGAAAAATTGAATGTTGAATGCAAATACATTCAATTTTAAGCTCTATGAATGTGAATGTGAATGCATTTATTTTTTGAATGAATGTTCCGAACCCTGGTTGTTAAATAAAAGGTTGAGATTAGGCTGTGGTTACATTATGAATGATGTTTAATTCTTATTACTAACCAAATCAAACCAATAAAACATGTAATTAAAAAATTTGTCATGGTATATATTACGAATTGCTCAGTTATAGTTTGGAGTGTTTACACACTGAATTTATCATTATAAAATAACAAGAGGTTGTGTGTGATTAAGTCTAACCCGACTAATTTGTTACTATCTTTTTAGCATTGTTGTTGAACATAAACTATATAAACATATTTATCTAATTCAGTTGCTTGCAGTACACCATCATATATATATATATATATATATAACATATTATAATTATTATTTATATATACATTAAAGCATGCATTTAAAATTTACTGCAGTACACATATTTGAAACCTTTGAATTTTTTAAATACATGTTCATCACTAAATTCACTAATCCGTGTATCTATATATGCCGTAAAATTGTAAGAATGCGATAGGTGTTTCTGTAGCACAAAATGTTATTAAAATATTAGTAATCATTATATATTAACTAGAATTAAAGCTATAGCTATATAAATGTTTGTAATTTGTATTTTAGGTTAGATTTATCTCGAGTATACTGAGTTAGGGCCGTAACACGTTTGGGTACAGTAGACCCTAAATGCAACACGTTTGGGTACATAGGAGGACATAGAGGTATTAATATAACATTTAGAAACACCTAGAAAAATAACATTTTAATACTTAATCATTCATTTTAAATTTATAGAGCCTATTAGCGTTATCCAAGAGACACCACGAGGAGGTTGGCTCTATTTAGTCTCCCAAAAATATTTTAGTATAATGTTTAATTACTTGTCATAGTTTTTAAACTATTATTTATTATATTATATACTATTATACCATTATTATTTATTATTAACTCTTTATATATATTACAATTATATTATAATGTTTTTACCGTTAAATATCGGACCAATTAGGGATAAATATTTTGCAACATCTTTATCTACTTTGTATTCCTCAAATTTATTTAATACATATGTAATATTATCCATGTCTTCTTTTATTTTTAGATTCTAAATCACACCCAGATGGTACTTTAAAGAGGTCATTTTTCCAATTCTCAATACTTTTTCGAAAAACGTGGAAAATCTGTTGAAAAATTGACAAAGAACGGTAAAATATGAAATTACCGGAATTTTCATAAAATTTAAAATTGCTTTTGAACATACGTCAAAAAATAATGTTGCTAGAAACTTGAAACTATCACAAAGTACTAAAAATGATCACGTGAACACTTCATAAAAATTTCAAAAACATTGGACCAATTTTGAGTTGAGTTTAGAATTTTGAAAATATTGAAAATTGCTGCGCCGCCACATATCTGTCATTATTTTTGTAATAACTTCAATTTTATCGCATAAGCACGTTGTTTACCATTCCACTGTTCCATGTTCACTAAATGGCATTTTATTTTAAAACTAATAATATTTAGTAAGCATTCTTATGTCAAATTGCTATCGAGAAAATTTGTTTTTTAAATCGTCCGTTTCAGTGCCCCACCCTGTACAATATAGGGTAAATTGGGGGGAGGGCTAAAAATACTTTTGGGGGTGCTAAGCTCCCCTATCCCCACATCTATTTGCGCTAATGAGTATGTCTTTAACACGTCATTATATACCAGGAATAAGAGTATGATTCGACGAAGGCTAAACCAGTGGTTCTCAACTTTTTAGGACCACGACTCAAATTTTTCTTCAAAAACCTATCGTGACCCACATGGTTTTACATTTTTAGAATAAAAAGGTAGTTTTTAAAAATCAAAATTAAATTAATACTTTAATAATTAATTAATTAATTGGTTTATAATGAATAAAATTTTACAAATGTATTCAAATGTGCCACTCCATCATTTTTACAGTGGAGTTTGGTAACGTAATTTTTTTAAGAATTTATATAATTAAACAAATTTCTCGCGACCCCCCAAAAGTTGACTCGAGACCCACCAGTGGGTCGCGACCCACACTTTGAGAAACGCTGGGCTAAACAATTCGACTTACAAATAATGTTCTCAATGCGATTTGTTTATGGCGAAAACATATTTTATTATTGTTGGCTATATATTATGTTAAAAAAATCCTCGTCTCATCTATATATTATTATATTCCGTGAGCGAATCTGATACCTACTCTGTTTGGGTGTTTAATATTATTATATAATTATTATTTTATGTCATCAGCTGAAAAACATCGGTAGAGTAATCGGTAGAAAATTGTATCACTTAAACGTCGGCGTGTAATAATTACAGGACACTTATTTTTGTCGAGATAGTAGAGGCACACAAGTATGTAATGTGAAATAATGTTCTCTTGCAAAACCACGTCGTCGTCGAATCATACCGCGCGGGACAATAAATCGCACGAAATGCGTCCTCCTGCAGTCGGCGGCGAGGAGTAATTGCTGTTAGCGTCGTGAAACGGATTTAAAATATTTATTCAAAGGGTTGTAATACTGCGTGGCAGACGGCGCATTTTATTATTGTAATTTTTCCGGGTACAAGATCTCGCGTCACGATGGACACGGCAGTGCTTAAAGTAATTATTTTATTATTAATTATTATTCTGTTACCCAGTGGTCGAAGTGGATCAAAATAAGTGGGGGGGGGATGAAACCAACCCTGTTGTTCTTGAATTTTAGATTTGTATAAAAAAAAAAAAATCAAAAAGGAATGCTAAGATAAACTGAATAAAACCTATTTTTAAAATACTTAATTTCTATATAGTTCTAATCCAAAAAATACTGATTAGAAAAACTACAATGAAAAATATATATAATATACTAGGTATTTTTAACAGAAAGTCTCTTTTTAAATCATTGAAAAAATTACATGTTCAACACGAGTTTACAGACTAAACATTTTCGTTTATGCTCACCTAACAAATAGAACCAAAAAGTTATTGTAAACTTTCGCAAAAATTAATTTTTCAAAATCCAATACGGATAAAAAATTTTTAACAAAATAAGTGGAGGGATGAAAAATGCTGACGAAAAGAAGTAGAGGGATGGCATCCCTCCGTATCCCACCCCACTTTAACCACTGCTGTTACCGAAGAACATGAAGGAAGAAAAAGTGTGTACTCTTCGTGGGATTCTCTTGACGGGTGGTGTATTGAATTGATAAATCATTTTTTCAATAAAACGATTCTGAACGAGGGAAGTTAATAATTATAAAAAATAAATTAGTTAGAAAAATATTCAAAAATTTTTTTTTCACATTTCCAAAATTTTCTTGCGCCAAAATCTTTCTTATATTATTTTCTATCTATGTTTAAATTTTCATATAGTTCGAATCAAAAAATAATGGTTTTTGTCAAATTTTGGGTAGGTTTTTCCAAAAAAAAAAAAAAAAATCTCTTAAATATCATCTAGAGGCAAATCCGGTTTCAAAAAGTTGCTGATCGAAACTTTTGGACAAGTATTTCCATACGAAAAGTTGTACACAGAAAATAAAATAAAATGAACATCATCATTGTAAAAACAACTAGCTTCTTCACTTCGTTCAGAATCTAAAACGATTAATATTAAGTTGCAATCGCGACGGCAATTAATACGTTCTCCTCACCCGTTGTTTTCTATAGGTCTGTACGTTGTTTTTTCTCGTGAGTATTGTTGTATCCTCTGTGACGGCCAAACCAATAGATGATACAGAAACCGATATGGAAAAATTGCATTTCGACTCGCCTTACATCGGAGTATTCGGCATATTTGGCTTGTGAGTATATTATGCACAGAACAAGAGCGTCGTCTCTCATTTTACGTGACGACAACGACGCGAGTCAATAATGGAAAAATATCAACAATATTCACCTCCGGGACTGTGTTCTTCGCACGTCAGGTGGAATTCTTTTGACGGGTGTATTGAATTTTAAATAAACGATAAATCATTTCTTCAATAAAACGATTCTGAACGAAGGAAGTTAATAATATAAAAAAATAAATTTTAGAAAAATATCCAAAAATTTTTTTTCACATTTTCAAAATGTTTCCTATATTATTTTCTATCTATATTTAAATTTTCATATAGTTCGGATCAAAAAATGATTGGTTCCGAGTCGTTTTTGTAAAAAATTTTGGGTAGTTTTTTCCAAAACAAAATTCAAGAATTGAGAAATCAAAATGTTTGAATTTATTAAAATTATGAAAGAAAATTAATA
>JAIPRM010005700.1:0-20044 GCA_025469315.1 Stegophylla sp. TES_Ste_2020 | reverse complement strand
ACTCGGAAACCATCATTTTTTGATCCGAATTTTGTGTAAATTTAAACATAGATAGAAAATCTTATAAAAAAGATTTTGGCGCAAGAAAATTTTGAAAATGTGAAAAAAAATTTTGAACATTTTTCGAAAAATTTTTTTTTTCTTATATTATTAACTTCCTTCGTTCAGAATCGTATAACTGAAGAAATGATTTATCGTTTCTTTAAAATTTAATACACCCGTCAAGAGAATACCACCCGTCGTGTGAAGTACACCCATCGTGCGAAGTATGTCCGGCTTTTTATAATCGAACACGTTCTCAGATCAGTATTCTATTCTATGTTTATGATAAATAATTTCATTACTTTTTAGAGATTATTATTCTTTTCTTTCAATAGTTTTGTCTCAATTTAAGCAAAAATACAAAGAATTAAATAAAAACGGAAAAATATCTATCTTGCTTTTGCGTTCTCCACGTTCTTGATTTTTCGTCATTTATTTTAATGTGATATATTTTTATATGAGAATTATATTAAAGAATATTACTATAAATCCATAGCATAACAATTAATAATTATTAATACTTAAAACTGGTAACAAATCATGTATTTAAATCAAAGACTTGCGTTTTAAATTTTATGAAAAAGAATAAAAATAAAAATTAATCAGTTCACGAAACGACATAGGCGAGTGGTATATTGAATTCGTATGAATATAATTTTCATAACTAAGAGAAATATAAAAATAAATTATATTTATTGAATCAATTACTGGAACTTAAAAACTATTTTGAGATAAAAACTTGGGAAAATCTATCACACCTTTTAACAACTTTTAAATAAACTCTAGGTACATCATATATTGTTTTTGTTGAATACCTAGCTAATAATATTAAAAATTATATGAAAAATTAATTCATTTTGAACCTAAACAAACTACGAATGAAATGCCTTAGTAGTATTTCGAGTTTTTCGATTTGATCAGACTGAGATAAATTCCAAACCTGCATGAATGTATACATTTCGATATTAAGCACATCCTCTTGAAAATACTAAAACCCCTTAAGGCATTCCTATAATTTAATTAATAAGTGCATTAAAACTTAGGTAGTTTGAAAAAAATTATTTGACAATCCCAAACTTGGTCTACTTGTATGATTTCCTCATCGACATCACATATTTAAAATTATATTATTACTACCATTATTATAATATTCATATCAATTATGTTCTAAATATTTGTACGACTATTTATAATGTATTACTATTACTCTTATTAAATAAAGAGGTCTTGACCAAGAAAAAAATAATTTTCATATCCCCTTCTCCTTGAGAAAATCCTAAATACGCCCCCATCTTCAAACAACACTCCGAAATCATCCAGTTGAATTAATTTACGTTTTTTTATTATACTTATTATTATATTTATTAAGGGATTTGGTTAGAAAAAAAAAATTATGTTATAAAGGAATGTATATATTCCAGGGGCGTAATTAAGGGAGGGGATGAAGGAGATAGATCCCCTCCCAAGCCGTTTATATTCTGAGTGAAACAAAGAATATATAATTGGTTTTACAATAAAGTAGTCTTTTTTATTATATGACGTGTTATCACTCTTTTGAATAACTACTCGATAGATCAGCCATTTTTTCTAGTTTTTACTCTAAAAAAGCAATTTTTCCCTTATTTTTAAAATTTTTCCAAGCGTAAGGAAAAACTAGCGAAAAGTTAAACAAAAAAAGTAAAATTTTTTGTAGACGAGATTTTCATAAAATTATTTTCCAATACTGTAAATAGGTGTAAATATAAAAATAATGGTGCTGAGAAATCTAATGAATAATATTTTGATGTGTGAAAATTTTTACCCATTTGTGTGTTTTTTTTCCATCGAAAAATTGTTTTTACCCGTTCTCAGTTTTTTCCTGTTCACTGTTTTCAGGTAGAAAGAAAAATGTTTTTTTTTTTTTTTTTTTTACTGATATTCCACTCAAAATCGTTTTATTAATTAAATGATTTGTCGTTTCTTTAAAATTTATCACAACCGCCAAGTCTCACCCGAGATCCGAAGAATACACGTGGTGCGAAGTTTGTCAGGTTGTTTTAAAATTTACATAATATGTATTTCATCCTCGTGAAAAATATTTTAAAAGTAAAGTGTAAATTAGCAACGTGAATTATTTGCTATAAAAAAATATGTAATTTTCAGTGAAAAAAATTAATAACTCGAGTTACTGCTGTACTGTATTGGTCAAAAAATAGAATTTCAATCAATTTTGCTAAGGAAAATGCAGCAAGTAGTCCCGAATTCAACTTAACAAAAAACATAAAGAGAAATAAAAAAGCGGCAAAAACTTTGTGCCGTGACCAGGATTCGAACCTGGGTTTTTGCGGCCACAACGCAAGGTCCTAACCGCTAGACGACCACGGCGCCTGTACTTTACGTGGTAAAAGAGGTTCATTTATATACATTACTTTACTCGTATTATGTGTGTTTAATTTAGGGTTGCCAGATTTCAAAATCAAAAATACGGGACAAACAAAAAATGAATTTTACCCCCTCTCTCCAACAGTTGATTCTTTTTTAAAAGAAAATATTTTTAGTTAATTTCTATATATTTTAAGTTTTATAATTTTTGAATAATATTTCAACAGAATATGTTAATAAGAGCGTACACTAAATAAAGTATAAAAATAAAATTTTTAACTTGATAAAATAATTAAAAAAAAAAAAAACCAAAACAAAAAAAAATGACTTTGTATTCTTTAAGCAATAGCCAATAGAAATGAAATTATAAAACAAATATCACATTCATTTTATAAAAATACGAGTATATAATATATATATATATATATATTTTGCCTTTACAAAATTAATTGATTGTTGAATTTCTTGATCATGCAGGTCTATCATATTTATCAGAACTTAGAAGAATGGATATCTTTTATAATATTCATTGATAGAGTCAAAGGGATGTATTGGTAATTTTTTGAAAAACGGGACATTTTGGTGTCCCGACGAGATTTGTCGGGACAACGGGACCTCTAGTTAAAATACGGGACGGTCCAGTATTATACGGGACGTCTGGCAACCCTAGTTTAATTGTCCAGAAGAATCTCGAAATCGTTGGTCGAATTACGTTTTTGCGACTGTTTAAAATAAAAACTTATAGGAAACTGGTCATTTTTAAGTAAAATATTTTTATTTTTTTTTTCAAACAAAACCTCATTAAGCGTTCAATGTTTAATTCGGTAGTAATTTGTTTGTAAAATGATTTACTATGCAATCACAAATTTCGTTGAATAGGTATATATTTATTTGATTTTAATGTGGTAATATGCATAACTTCAGATTCTGAGTCGAGTGAAGAAGCTAGTTTTTTTGTTTTGCTATGATGTTTATATTTTTCATTTTATTGAAAGACTATATTTTCGTATAGAAATACTCGTCTAAAAGCTTTTATAGCGACTTTTTAGATGTTTAAAAGTCATAATTAACAAATTTCATTGAATAAATATTTATTTGGTTTTAATGTAGTAAGATGCATTATTTGAGATTTTGAGTGGAATGACTTCTTTTACAATGATGTTTATTTTTTTCCTTTAATCGAAACACTATTTCGTATGGAAATACTTGTCCAAAAGTTTTTACAGCATTTTTTTTTTTTTTAGATTAAAATCAGTGGTTGTACTTTAGAAAGGACATTTTCAAAATTTTCAATACTTTTCCAAAAATAACGAAAATTATATCGAAAAATCGAGCAAAAAACGGCAAAGTATGGTGTAAAATAGATTTCCATGATAACAATTTTACTAATAACTCCAAAACTTATTTGACTTCTTTAACTTATAGAGATTTGAAATTTTCACTCATTATTGACAATAGTGTACCTAATACATTTGAAAAATTTGATCACATAAATTTAGAATTTCAGAATTACTTCGGTTTCTTTATTGTAAAATACTTAAATAAACACAAAAATTCTAAAATAATAGAGAACATGTGTATTTATTTGTGAAATATTTAAAAATATTTAATCATTTGGAAAATATTTGAGAATATTTAATTATTCTAAAATATTTCTAAACAAAAATATATAAATCAAATGATCTAAAATCTAATAAAATGCACTTATGTGTTAATCACTTTCTGGTATTCGAAAAATCTAAAAATATTTATTTAAATTAAAATCCGTTTCTTAATAATAAGCTTAATTGTTGAAAATGTCAACAATACCATTTCATAGGGTTTTGGGTTTTTAATAAGACTCACAGGTACAAAGACTATAAATATTTTAGTTTGATTTTATGTCTTAGTAAAAAACTAATTTCTTACCTATTTTATTGTTTTTGAAAAATTTTAAGATAACTATTTTATAGAGTTTATTTTTCTGAAAATTTTACGTTTAATTATATTATTTTCTTTAACCTTATAATTTTTAAAGCTTTTTTTTTTTTAGTTTACACAATAGTTTACACAAATTTTGTGTATCTTAGAAGATTGCATATTCAGAGCTCCTTACAGTCGGTTGGTATATCGAATTGGTATTAGCCAATCTTTTAATAATTCACTAGTTTTATGGAAATTAGAAACATTTTTAAAAATTATTATGTCAATGAAAATAAAATACCGAAACGTCAAAATCTTCAAAAAATTAAATTGTATTAAATGGTAATACAATTTTCAAAAACAATAAAATAAAAAAAAAATCAATTTTTTTTTATCAAAACATAAAATCAAATTAAAACATGTGTAATCCTTGTCTTTGTGAATCGTATTATATATATATAAACTGAATTAGATTATATTCATTATCTCAGAAGATATCCCAATAGGCAAATTCTCGGTGGGACATCTGTAGACGGAAAATTCGTCACTTAGGGTCGTAGACGATTACGGTCAACCTTTTTGGGTCCACTGCTCCTTTTGATTTTGAAATAAAATATACAGCTCCCATACGAATATTTAAAATAAACAAATTTTTACATAATTTAATCATTTTAATCTGATTTTATTTAATGATAAACATGTATAATTATAAATAATATGAAATAATTTTTTTTTTTTTTTTTAGATTTATTTTTAGATTTTGAATGGAGTGAAGAAGCTATTGTTTTTAAAATGATGTTTTTTTTTATTTTTATATTTTTTTTTTCTGTGAACACTTTTTCGTATGGATCTACTTGTCTAAAATGTGACTAAAAAGACTCAGAAACAATCATTTTTTGATCTAAACTTTATGAAAATGTAAATGTAGACAGATAATAATATGAGAATCATTTTGGCGCAAAAAAATTTTCAAATTGTGAAAAAAAAATTTCGTACATTTTTCTAACACTTTATTTTCTTGTTAATTTTTTTTGACTTTCTTTATTTATAAGATAAAAAAAAAAAAAAAGTAAAGTAAAGAAAAGAAAGCCAGACATAATTCGCACCACAGATATTCTTCGCTTTTCGGGTCAAATACTGTTAGTGTGTGTGTGTGTGTTGAAAATGACGACTATTATTGTTCTTCATATTATTAACTTATTTCGTTCGGAATATTCTTATTGAAGTAATGATTTATTGTTTCTTTAAAATTCTACAAATCCATTAAGAGTATCTGACCATAGGAGTGAAGAATATCCGTGGCGCGAAGTGTATCCGGCTCTCTAGTCTTTACTTTTTACAGTTAAAATTTTTAGTTTCTAACTGTCTCCCTTCATAATTACTGACGACGCCCATGGGAACCGCGACGCTCGATGTTGAATTGTTCACGTTATCGAAATCGGTTTGGTGGATCTTGAGTTATAAAATTTGTTCAAAATGTACACTTATTTTATATATTTAATCGACTGCTCCAAGCCAAAATGGCGTAAACGACAATTTTATAACTTTTCAGGAGAATAACTTTAAAATCTGTATTATTATTATTTTTTTATGATGATTTTGTACATCGAATTCTCTTTTTATGGGTTTGATGTATTGTAGCAATTATGTTTAGAATAATACATTTAAATGTACAAACTTTATCAGATCTTGTAAGTTTAAAAAATAAACAAACAATTTCTATTTAAATAATTAAATTGTCGCTTACGACGTAAAATATAACTTAACTGTAATCCGAAATTGCAATGATGAAATATAATATGATGTAACCGCCACTTATCCACTATATTATTTTATAATAAAATCACAAATTATTAACTATGCATGTGTTCGCACTCGGTTTAAAAACTCGGTCATAACCAAATCATACCATTTGAATTATTAATTTCAATAACATAATTGCATAAGATAACAGGGTAAAACGGGTACACTGCGTTTAATTTTTATTATTCTATTTCAAAAATATGTGAATTCGATAATTATGATTTATCTAACAGTATTTTTTACTTATTATAAAAACATAGCTTCTCTAGAGTCTAGATTGATAATTTAGATTTAAACATTTTATTTTAATTAATTTTACTAAAGTAAGTTGTATCAACTAAGTTATTACAGGTGCACGAGTCATGATTAGCGGGGCTTATTATATTTTTGTCAGGTTAAAATATGGAATACCCATAATTTATAATTAATAATACTTAGTAAAATATTGTACATACCAAATTATCCAGGTTTAATCATAAAATAAAATGCAGGAAATAGAATACTCGTAAAGAAAACGTGGTTTTGATTAACACAATCGTAAATCGTTATTTAAAACAATAATAACAATAATACATAGCTTAACCGTCAACTACTATAATAAATACTGATAAAAAAATTGATGTAAACGACAATGACTTATATAAAAAAAAAATTTCATTTGGCGCTTACGCCTTATTTTGGCGTTAACACTTCATTTAAAATCCATAACTGATAATTATTGTCGTTTACAACATAAATTTAAAGTATCGATATAATATTGTAAAATTGTGATATCGACACAATTTTAAGAACTATCGATTCTATTTTTCGGCGCTTACAACATAATACTAAAAAGTCATTTTTGATAAAAGTGGCGCTTACGCTATTTTGGCTTGGAGCAGTCGAATTATATATAATATATATAAGACATATATAGATAAAACGTTGGTAAAATACAATAATAAATAATATGTAAAATATGTATATGAAATAAATAAATTAATAATAAATTACAATAATATGTAATGAAGATTTATCGGGGAATTTTTATTTTTTTTTACAGCCTGTATTAAATGGAAACCTGTCTAAAACGGAAAAAATATCCGGTCCCCACCCTTTTCCACAAATTACACAGGTTTTATTGTATATGTTATAATATTATGTTGTCGTAACACGCGACTGAGTTGTCACGCAGAGTGGGACGAACGCTTTTAATTTCACTCGAGTGCCGGTGTAAACCACTGCGAAAGCCACTTAGTCACGTACGGACACTTAAGAGTTGTGCGCGCTCCCGGAATATCAACAAGTCGAAGCTATAATATGAAATTTCGCATAAACGGAAATATTGTTTTACCTCACGACGTATCGTATTTCCAACCCGTCGCGCTATATAATACATAATTTAATAACACATCCCTTCACTGTGACAACGCGGTTGCCGGGGTCGAGCTTAATATTTTCACGAAAATGAAATAAAAACACTTATCGTAATTCAACATAATATTATTTCAATATTATCATAATATGATAGGACTCGCTTGTTTATTATACAACGCGTTTTCGTGGAATCGACAATACACTCAACACAGTAAATATTATAATAATATTATAAGAACCGCCGTTATCGGCACTATTGTTATTTTATAATATTATGTAAGTAAATTAATAATTGGAAAAATCAACTCTCGATATAATGGAAAAGTTTTAATGCAATTATTTCGATGAAATAAATTACTTTCGGCTTGAGTGCCATATTTATACAAGGGACATTTGCCTTGGGTCTGAGTGTACTTGAAAAGGGACGCGTCGAAAATGGAAAGAAATTATCAATTGTGTATACCTGTTTACCGTAACCTGGGAGAGTGAATCTAATGTTCATTTTCAATTACAAGGGTACTGAGTCAGAGTTTAAGAAAAAATAAATAAATAAACATGAAAGTGTTTCTAAAATTTGATACTTAGATGATACTGATTCAGTATAGAAAGACAATTTAGATTAAAGGGTAAACTTTATCAGCAGGGCTAGGACTTGTATGCAATAAAAAATTGTAAAATATGCATTTTATTTACCAAAATATGCAAAAATATGCATTTCAATTTTTATACGATAAACACAAAAATATAGTTATAAAAAAAAAAAAAATATTAATTTATTGGAATTCATCAGTGATTGACTGTTTGTCTTAATTTAATAGAATTGAAGAATAAAAAAAATAAAATAATTTAGAAACAAAATTTATAATTCACATGCAGTAGTAGAAATACGTGTGTTAAATGCTACAACATATTTATTTAAATTTTCGAATACAAAATTTGATCGGCGATTGGATTGTATTATTAATTTATATTGACTAAAGTTCCGTTCAAACGTCACCATGATGTAGCATATTTATGAAATTTATGTAATTCGACAAATTATATTTTATCTTGGATTTTATATTGACTTGCATACTTTTATTATTTGTGTTTACTTTCTCCGTCGAACTATTCAATCTTTTATCGTATTGTATTGTATTGTACCACAGTGGCGTAGCCAGGAATTTTTTTCGGGGAGGGCTGATCAGTTGAATACATTAGTGCAATTAGGATTGATTTTATAGGGGCTAACACGTTTATTTTATTCATTTAGTTCTCCAAAGGCTTAACAGTTAAGATGCTTAAACGTGTCAACCTTCAGCAATTTTCAAAAAATATCTGAGAATCTGAGTGATTTTTTAAGGGTGGCTGAACTTCTTAAGTCCTCCTTAATTGTGCCTATGGTTCAAGATACTAGTGACGGATACAAGGGAAATCGCCTTCCCCCTCCCCGTTCACAAAAATTGATTTTCTCTCTAAAGGAAATGATAAAAATATGTGATCCCCACTTTTTTCGTTTGTTTTTTTTCTCATTATAGTCGCCAGTTAATTGTCATTTGCACCATAAACGTTGAAATAGTCTGGATCTGAATAGGAATTACAATCAAAACCGAAAAATGTATTTTATATGATCATATGATTTTTCCTATTTATATTTTGCTTGTTTACTTAAAATTTCCCCTCTTGTTCATAGTATTTGTATTCGCCCGTCATAGAAAACAACACACACAGAATAAATAATAAAACGACTAAGACGATGAATTGTGTATCTATACAATTATATTAGGTACTTATTAAAATGTATAAACAATTTTAAATTATATATTCATCAAACATTTTTCATCTCTTCTGATCTTATCATTTACAGGTATTACTTTTTTCAACAACTACTAGTTACCTAACATATCCCATATTTTTTATTATTTATAATTAATTATATAATAATTTAAGATTTCCTGAAATTTCGGGAGGGGCTGCAGCCCCCTCAGCCACCTCCCTGGCTACGCCCCTGTTGTACCATAGTATTGTACTTATAAAAATAAAATTTATGTTTGATAAAAAACAAAGTTTTATATTTTATTCAGCAGGGCTAGAATTAAATACCAAATATTAATATTAAATTATAAATATTATTTACGAAATTTTCTATAAAACACGCATTTTCACATTCTTATAATCGAAATATGCAATAATATTCATTTTATTTTATTCAATATGTGCAAAAATATGCGAAAACATGCAAAATAAAAACACCACCATTCATTTCATCATGAGGTGATTCGTGGACATTACTTAAAATATCAATAGTCAAAAGTCGCAAAAAAAAAACGTGCAGTAACACATAAATCCTAGCACTGTTTATCAGTGACATTGATTTTGTGATGTCTAATATATATTTCTGTGGCTTAGGACAAGAATAATTATCGTATGTCACATTCTGCAAAATTGTGATTATTATACCGGTTCCGGTTCTAGCTCTGAATTATAGGTTTAATATAGTTCTAGTTCCTAAAAATTTCTCGAAGAAATTCGGTTCCGGTTCCGTATGAGTATTGTACGTCTGCTAATGTACCAACGTCATACTTATCTAATCATAATTTTATTTATGCACAATATTTTCATTATGTACTTTGATCGTAATTAAATTTTTAATGTTATTTATTAACTTATGAAAAATTAGTACATACAGAGATACATAATATATTATAATAAATAATCGTTGAATTTTTATAATCGCAATAGTTTAATTAAATATCGAAATAACGATTTAAAAAAGTTGATAATAATTCTAGAAAATACTGATTTTGCATCGGTTATGTCTGGTTTACACGATGCGCGTAGTACTTGTCATTCACATTAATATCACACGTGTAAAAACAGAAACGAATAAGTATTAAGTAAAACCTGGAATGCGAGTGAATAGAAGAAACTTGTTCTATTAACTAATGACAAGTAGCTACTCCTCTACGATTTTACTCTACTTGCAGTTGCACTCACAACGTGTGATCCCATGATGATTAGTATTCACTAATACCATACATAAACATACGTTATGCTAATGTGTGCAAAGTGCACACGCTTAAAGCCTTGTGCGAGTGTCAAATACCAACGTGAGTACAAAGTACTTGTGACAAGTATTATGCATCGTGTGTACTTTATCTGGCATTAAATCAAACAAAATGGGGCGTTTTATTGTTTTAATCAGTTTCCACAGTTTAATAATAAATTATGTCAACACGATACAGGGTTTTCCTCAAGGATAATACCAATATTATTTTCTGATAATGAAGATAATAATATTCTGTTTAGTTGGAATCACTGAGACGAAGACTACAAATAGATTTCACAAATTACATGGATTTCATAAACGAATTCAAGAATTATTAATTATTTTATAGATTTTGACCATTTTGTATATTGAGTTTATTTTTTGAAAATGTTTACGTTAAATGACTTATATGGAACTTAGTGTTAATGTGTCAGTGGCGTAGCGTAGATGTATGTGCTAAGTATGCACAGCATACACTTCATGACAGACAGCCATGTTCATATTTTTACTTCGTGCTAATTTAAAATAATAATTAATAATTTATATTATCATATGGTACCATGTTATTGAAATATAAAACAATTTTATATTTGGGTTAGAAAAAATGTTTTTGTTTAGAAAATTACTATATAAAAGCTAGGTATATAGACCATTGATAACTTCAGCTAAAAATATTAATTTATAAACCAGTGTATTGTGCATATGGGCTATGGATATTGGATATATTTATTTATAGCCTATAGGCAGTATTGGCCTATAGGCGTGTTGCATTTGCATACACGAATATAGGGATATAATATATGTTTATACATTGACGTTTATTAATATTTCTTATCGCTCAATTTGAAAAATCATTGATTTGTTGTCAGTGCTTGAATTGGAAAAAAATAAAATAGGCCATATATATATATACCATATAATTTGGAACCCCTTTGAAAAAAACTGAAATGGCGCCCCTAGTTGTAACCTCTCTGTATTTTGTGACCGCATAGTTCACACAGTGTCTTAAATGCCTCTGACTGAACTATCTTAACCATTTTTGTTCTGTTATGAAGAATTAGATAAATGCAACCAATTCGTATTATTTGTGTTTCATTTTTTTTTTATTTATAATTTGTATTTTACACAGCACTCAGGTTACGTTTCGAACAAATTTTCGACTTAAATATTTCAATATCATAAATTTAATATTTATTAAGTAATAAAAAAATGAATATTTAAATTTTTTTACTTTCATACTAAATTGAAATCCGTTCCTTAGTTATTATTATCATATTCGACTCGTATATTTATTTTCTCTTACACGTACTGTAAAGAATTTACATAAACCGTGAGGTAAGAAACTCTACTACCTGACCAGTATTTTATAGTGAGACTCGGTTTGTGTGTAACTTTTTTACATTTAAGTGAAAACATAAATCGAATAAATATCATTCTTTTTTTTTTTATGTTCTTTCGGGCCTTCCACCCTCGAACCTCCGTGACACGAATAATAATTAGGGGTGGGATTTTGATGCTTTCGGTGTTGCTTCCCAAAGTTCACTGTTTTGTCACAAATTCGTTTCGTGTGTACTTAAGAATGCAGATTCCGCATCTTATTTTGCATTTTAGATTCTGAAGAAAGCGAAGAAGCACGTGGTTTTACAATGATGTTTATACATTATGTTAGATTCTGAGCGAAGCAAAGAAACTTAGGGTTTTACAATGATGCTTATTCATTTTAATTTTTTTCACTTTCTATGAACATTTTTTTGTATAGAAATACTTGTTCAAAACTTTTGATCAGTAATTTTATAGATCCAAACGAATAATTTTCTAATTATTCTATTTTGATAATTCAATATTTCTCGGTATTCTACTAAAATCTCTACAATTTGAACGAATTTTAATGCTGTTCTTGTGGTCCAGTGGTTAAGGTATCATGTTTGAATGCGACGGTATCAGGTTTAAATCTTATCCCATAAACTAAATGTCTTATAATTTTTTCAACCGTGACTGACCACATATAATACACGATAAACATTATTACTAATTATGTTAAAATGAATTAATTGATTAATTAAATGATTTATGATATTTAGAGTAGCTTTGTTATTTTATGATGTTTATATTTTATTCTAATTTTAAATTAATAATGAATAATCATTAGACGCAAGGAAATATATGAAAATTAATTTTCGTTTTTCGTAAATGTTGTGTGTAACAAAATAATTTGTAGTTCAACATATTTAAGTTCAATGCTTCAAAGCGGATTATTATTATTGTTTCCACCGAAAACGGCAACAATTGAGTCGTCGACAGAGACACGTGACAATTCACGTAATTAATAATTACATATAATAGCTAGTATATTTACGGATGGCCGACCGCACACGTAAAACCCACACACACACCAGATATATAAATTAATGTTTATCTTTGTTGTGAATTATATTATTATTAGAGATAGGATGTCGATGACTTAAAAAAGTACCAAAAATGACCCCAAAAAAATGCTTTAATGACCTTAAAAATTGTAAAAATGACAATAACAAATTACCAAAAAAAATTGCTTGAATACAAATTGAAAAAAATGTAATTGTAAGTGTCCAAACATATTTAAATTGAATAAGAAAATGAAAAAATCGACGTGAACATCGAACTAAATGTCGTTATATTGACAAAGAGATTATCGGGTTGATTGAATACAATTTATAAATATAATATTCGATAAGCGTGTACAACGGGGTATATTCTGTAAAAGCAAATGTTGTATAAGTTGTATGATACAGTGTATCTACCAATGAATTATATGTAATTGTAACAAAAACTCTTCAATAATTTTGATAAAAATATTTTTAGAAATGCAAAATCGTTCTTGAAAGTCTTAATTTTATTAGAAAAATGACCGATAATTTACAAAAACTACAAAGAATGACTTGTAAAATGAAATAATGACGTTAAAAAGCAAAAACAATGGATTTATAACCAAAACGTTTAAAAATGCAAAATTAAATTTTCATATACTCAATCAGGGAGGCATGAAACGAATTTTCAGTTGGGAGAGCATTGCATAGGATTAAAGAAAAAGTAATGCATTTGTCATCAACATCCTATTTCTAATAATTATTCTATTAATTTAAGCGTTAAGGAATCAAGATGTCTACCATGTCAAGATGTACACCCATTCTTGTTTTTCATCTTCACTTGATGTCCGTCTGCCGGCAAAACTGTCTGACTATTGCCGCCGTACGAATTACGTGTGCGAAAAGTTTCGTCGTCCGACGTATTAATTACGTGGCCGGACGCAAAAAGCGTTTTGATCTGTTGTGTGTGAAAAAACCTGTCACCGACAAACGTTGTTTAATTTTTGCTGTGTGTGTGTGTGTGTATTTTTAATTTATTTAATTAGAATAGGGAAGCAGCTGGCCAGTTTGCGCTCTATGAATTATTTAATTTTATTTTATTTTTGATTGTGTGTTGTGTGTGAATGATTATAAAAACTAGTTGATCACTAGTTTATTTTTCAAAAAACACAGCAAATTGTAAAATTGTATGATTTTTAAACTTTTAAATAGATAACTAATAATATGATATTAGGTAATGAAGTACACACAACTCATTAATATTTTTTGTAATATTTTTGTTTATTTTTATAAATGTTCAAAATGCCCCCCCCCATTGACTGCTATATATAACTCAATTTTATACAACCTTTATAATGAAATTATGCATGTAATTTGCTGTGTTTTTTGAAAAATAAAATGTTCTCATTCATTCAAAATTCAACCGATTTCAAAATTGTTTTTTTCCACTCAGTAACTTATAAGTAATTCTACAAAGTGGCTATTTTCGAAATTTTTCAACAATTTTTTTTGATAACTCAAAAAAAATTTTTTTGGCGGTTTTGAATTTTAGTTTTTTTTTTTTTAACCATGGTAAAAGATGGGCTATATGAGTCACATATTATGTTAAAAAAAACGGAACTTCAATATCTGCATTATATTAGGAGTAATAACTACTGACTTTCTAATTAATTTACATACTGTATATTGTTGAGTTAAAAGAGCTAATTCATATCAATATAATTATTTACATATTTACTTATTGCTAAAAATTATTTATTTACTATTGTTGTTGTCCCTGCAAGTAGAAAATTATTTATTATTTTATATATTTTACACTCTTAAGTGTTGCTGTGAATTTTACTTGGTTTTTTTATTATTATTGAATTTTATTTTAATACACAGCAACATTAGTTAGGTACCACACATTTTGTTTATAATTTTTCAATTATAAATTTATAGTTACCTTTTATCCATAGTTTTAAGTACACACCGACACGTCATATTATACACACCTACACACTTCACCAACACAGTACTTGCGCGGCAAACCCAACCAGCAGCTGTTCGACTATTCACATAATATAATATGTGCAATATATATTATGTACATACATAATGTGTACATACACTCAGTGTAGCCGACTCGGAACAGTGTACAGCGTATAGTGCACGAAATATTGGTATCCAGAGTGCGCATGATACCTAAAATTATTTTCGTCGATGGGCACGTGCCACTTATCAATGATTTAATTCTTGCCGTGTATCAATTTCATGCATCTAGCCCGTTCGATTATTGTGTATTAATTGAAGCTCCGTTCAGAATTATTTTACTGAAGAGATGATTTATCGTTTCTTTATTAAATTCAACACACCTTACACTCCCACCAAGAGTATCCTATCCGAAGTACGAAGAACACGCCAAGGTGTGAAGCATACACTTTTTTCTTTTCTTTTCCAGTAAACATTTTTTCGTATGGAAATTCTTATCCAAAATCTCGATCAGAGACTTTTTGAAACCGGATTTGCGGTGATTCCCAACCGGTGAGGAATTCCCCGTAGGAAGGAATTAAGATACGGTACAGGGGAGAATTCTGTGATTTTGGAATTATGCTAATTTTTTTTGTTAATTTTGTTAAAAATATAAATTTTAAATCTTCTTAAATTATTTAATTAATATTTACATTTTATGTTGATATTTCTGATTTTAAATTTAATATTATGAATTAGTAAGTTAACATCTAATTTATAAATAATAACGAAAATAAAAATTAATTAGTTGTATAAATATACGTGTACTTACACAGTTATTTTGTATAATATTTATTTGTATGTCCAACAAAAAATACTTAAAACTGTAACTGCGGTATAAGAATTTTGAAATTTTACAAGGTGGGAATGAGATTTTTGATAATATGTATACAAGGAGGAATAGAATATAAAAAGGTTGGGAGCCACTGTTCTAGATGATACTTAGTAGAGAACGTTTTTCAAATTTATCGATTTCTCAATTTTTTTTTTTTGAAAAAAACTACCTATAATTTGACAAAAAAAAGTCGGAAACCATAATTTTTTGATCTAAACTTTTTGAAAATTTAAACAATGGTAAGCAATAACATGCAAAGTATTTTGGCACAAGGAAGTTCAGAAAATGTCAAAAAACAAAATTGGAATTTTTTCCTTACACTTTTTTCCTCATTATATTCTTCTTTATTTATTAGATAAATAAAAAATGAATGAATAGTAAAGTGAAGTGAAGTGAAGTGAAGTAATTTAAAGTAAAGTAAAGCAAAGCAAAGCAAAGTAAAGACAAGAAATTCTTCTCTCTTCAAGTCAGATACTCTTGGTGTGTTTGTGGAATTTTAAAGAAACGATAAATCATTTCTTCAATAAGACGATTCTGAACGAAATAAATTAATAATATAAAGATCAATAATAGTCGTCATTTTCAACACACCAAGAGTATTTGACCCGAAGAGCGAAAAATATCCGTGGTGTGAAGTATATCCGGCTTTCTAGCCTTTACTTTACTTTACTTTTTATTTTTTTTATCTAATAAATAAAGGAAAAATATTAAATGAAAAAAAAAAAATTTTAGAAATACGTCCAAAATTTTTTTTTTCATATTTTCAAAATTTTCTTGTGCTAAAATCTTTCTTATATTATTGTTTATCTATATTTACATTTTCATAAAGTTTGGATCATAAAATGATGGTTTCCGAGTATTTTTTTGTCAAATTTTGGGTGGTTTTTTCCATTGAAGAATTAAGAAATTTAAAAAATGACCTCCCTAAAGCACCAACTAGAGGAAAATCGGGTATCAAAAAGTTACTGATCGAGACTTTTGGACAAGTAGATCCATATAAGAAAGTCTCAAAAAAAAAAAAAAATAGTAGTGCGTGCAAAACCAAGATAACAAGAGACCTGACTTACATTCTTTTCCTAATGTAATGAATCAATTTTACCAAGTATTGCTCATATTATATCAAAATGTTAAAAATCAAAAACAGTTTAGTGCATTTTTTATTTATTGTTTTTACAGCATTTTCAAACTATTAGAAATTTATTTTGAATGCATATTTTGATGTCTTAAAATCACATTGTATTTTTTAACGGCGTTTTTTGCAATTATTTATATGAAAATAAATCCCAGTCATAATAATATTCATATTGAACTTTTGATACATTGCATTACGGTAGAATATTATTATTGTCTATTGCTATTATTATTATTATTATTAATACACGTTGTTTGATTATCGAGTAATAACAGTTATGATGAAACAAGAGCAATTCCTAATGGAACGCGGTTCGGTGGAGAATACGGTCAATAATAATGTTATCGAATATGGAAATGTAATGTAATCCTCTTGCAATTTTATTTACAGAAAAAATAACATTTTTGTTCGTAAATAAAATAATATATAGGGTCAGCTCGTTGAATTTCCAATCAGTCGGGATAACACGCAAAATCGTTCTGTAATGCTTCAATATTTGTTTTCGGAGAAAAATACATGCATTCGTTCAACCAATATTGTTATTCCCTCGCGTTCGTTCTTGGATTTCGAGATTAATATTGTTCAGTCAGCATAAAAACAGAGGGGAAAAAATACATTGGGTTGTTATTAGTCTCCTCTACTCGTATTGTATTTTTAATTTATTTTCAAAACACGCGTTTGTTGTACGAAAATAAGAAATAAAAGGCAATAATAATTTATAATTGCATTGGGTTTAGCGCACTCGAATTTATTATCTCCGACAAACGTTCTTGGACGGGGCAAAAAATATATTTGTACGAACATCGGACGTTATTAAACCGTTTGAATCGGACGATTTAATCAAAATTTAATTTAAATGTACTCTGTTCAATACGAATTCGCGAGATTTTAGTGGGACTTAGTCTCGAACAAAATAATAATTAATCGCATCGAAGATCAGTAATAAAGGAATTCGTAGACACTTACGTCTTTACTTTGTCTCTTGTAAAGTGTTATTAAGCATTTGAAATTAATCAATATTATAGTTAACGTTTTGCATCCATCCATTTATTTTGTATAAAATTATTATCCCTCTTGGATTTTGTAAAACTAATCGAGTTTTGCTGTAAACACAACGACATTGTCTAATTTGTTTCTTAGAACATTCGTATTTTCTCTATGAGAAACAAAATACCGTATGGTGTGGGAATAATATAATTAAAAAAAGGAATCTATAAAGTATTTTCAATTTAAACGATGGAAAGACGGTCGAAGGTTTTCGAAATTATTTACATAGTAAATCAAATTAAATGACATCAAAAGAACCCGAGTCGTGAATACTTTTGCCATTATATTATTACTAAATATGAGAGATTTGAATATAATTCACAACGACGACGCTCTTATTTCAATTTCATTGTCTCAGATGGTCTGTTTCAGTTAAAATATGTCAGTCTACCTTATAATGAACTCAAAGTGGATTTTGTTTTATTTAATATTATTCTCAATAATTAATTGATATTTATAGCTCTGTTCGCAATTCAAATTTTTTAAAGTTTATAATAACTTTTTTATTTGATTCATTAGTTTGGCATCATAAACGAAAAGATTTACATAGCCTGTAAACTCGTGTTGAACATGATACTTTTTCAAAGATTTAAAAATGAGACTTTCTGTTAAAGGACACTGCGTATCCTATTGTCATTATGTTTTTTTTCTTTTCGAGAGTTATTTTATTAGAATCATATAGAATTTGAGAACTTTAAATTGGTATCTATAATATATATATATATATATTTTTTTTTTAACACACATTAAAGAATCATTAGGGTTACCATGTAACTTGGCCATTTTTTTACATGAAATTTGACAGTGTTTTTGTTGTGACATATCTACAAATTGAACATAATATTATAATGGAGTTTAATTTAAAATATTTCCACTATGTGTGTCTGATTTCAAAACACCCAATAGGAGGGGGGGGGCAAATTCACTCTGTATGAAAATGCATAATGCATACATTTCCGGTCACTGACCATGACTACTAATAATTATTTATATATTAATTTTAATATAACTAATATTTTATGGTTATAATAATTACGTGAAACGCGTTTAAAGTGTTAGTATGGCCGTACAAAATAAATAAATAAATAAATAAAAACACGTTTGTCATCGTGGTCTACGTAGTTACATGCGACCAAAGTGCTAAAAAAAAGAACAAAAAAGTCGGTTATAATTCGCACCATGAGTATTCTTCGCGTTTCGGACGGGACTTGGCGGGTGTTTTTAATTTTAAAGAAATGAGTGGCTCTTCAGTTTTTTACCAGGCAATTTTTCTTGAATATTTTGAAGCTTAATGTTATTATAAAAACAATTTATTTGTTTCTCAGGAAGTTTTATATCCCACTATTAACCGAGGACAGGAAAAATAATCGGTTGATAAAAACAAAAGTTTTAAAGGCGTTTTTTTATCAAATGTTGAGTAATTTATCTAAAATTACTGAGAATTAAAAAACTTTTGGATAAGTATTTTTGTACAAAAACGAGTATACGGAAAAATTTAAAATAAACTTCATTATAAAAACACTAGATTTGTCGTCCCACTCACAATATAAAAAATAAGAGCTCATCAAAAATCTGCTTTAAATAAATCAAATTCTGCAATAATTTTGCCGACATTAACCTTTTTCTCTCGAGTGCCCTTTGATATTAGCTCACGTTCCCTAAGGGTACGCGTATCCCCGGTCGGAAAGCGCTGCTATACGGAATAAAATTAATAATGCAGTAGAACCCCTCTTGTTGTCCGCCCTCGGCTGATCCACCACTCCGGTTGATCCGATCATAGTATTATCATCGATATGAATTTAATATAGTTCATACTTCGAAAATGCATTTCTAATATAAATAGCAGATATTATATAAAATTACATAATTGCTAGTTTACTATATTTTCTTTATCTTTATTCTTCTGTGTCCAAGTCATGAAATGCATTTGCCACACAAAAATTTATAAGTAACTTTTATTCCGAGTAATTTTTTCTAGATATGTATTAATTATATTACGCTTACATTCAAATTTTCACTATTAGTGTATGTCAGGGGCGTAGCCAAGGGGGTGGCGGAGGGGGCTGCAGCCCCTCCCGAAATTTTAGGAAATCTTAAATTATTATATAATTAATTATAAATAATATAAAATATGGGATATGGTAGGTAGCTGGTAGTTGTCGAAAAAAGTAATAAGTGATAAG